>JARFJB010000280.1:165000-195210 GCA_036346205.1 Vesta saturnalis
GTTGTTAGGGCGTGGGGGGGCGGGCCGTGGGCCGGGCGTTGTGCGTTTGTTGGGGGGGGGGGAGGGTTTTTCTGTGTTACCTTGTTTGTGTGGGTTTCTGTTGTGTGTGTGTGTTGTTGTTGTTTGTTTCCCTTTGGTTTGTTGTGGGGGCCTTTGTGTTTGGGTTTTGGCCCCTTTTTGGAGGGTTTGGTTTTTCTTTGTAAAATGTTTGTTCATATTTTTGGTTTGGGTGGGTGTTTGTGTTTGTTTTGTTTTGTGGTTTTGTGTGTTTGTTGTTTTGTGGGTTGTCCTTTGTGTTTGGGTTTTTCAGTTTTGTTGGTTTTGTCTTTTTGGGTGTTTCCAGGGGGGGGGGGGGTTTTTTTTTTTTTTTTTTTTTTTTTTCTCGGTTTTTGTTTTAAAATTGTGTGTTTTGTATTCCTTTTTAAGTAAATGGTTAAGCCATTTTGGAAAATTTTTAACAATTTTCTGGTTAGTTTTAAACAAAATCTTTCTTAAAGGCCAAATTTGACAAAAAAATTAAAAATTTGGCTTCATTTCCTCTTTCAATATATAAGGGGCACCCTTGGAAAAGTTTTGTGGAAAAATTTGTTGGTCAAGGTTAAAATTTAAAAAAATTGAATGGAATAATAAAATTTTAAAGAAAAAGTTAAAACCAAATTAAATTGACCTGGAGGTACAACCATTTCCCTTAGTTTTGTAAAAGGGCCTTCTTTTTGTTTGCTTGATTCCTAAACTCTTTATTTAGACCAAAATAAAAAATATGAAAGTAATAATTAAAAAATAATTGGCGAAAAATTTTTTTTTTTAATTCCGGCAAATTAAAAACTATTTTTTAAAAGGGTCAAATTTAAAAAATTAAAATTTTACTTTTATGATTATTAACAAATTGGGGATTAAATAAAATATTTTTAAAAAGGAATTTAAAACCTTTTAAAAAAAAAATTAATTTTAAAAACCATTTTACTTAAATTAAAAAATCTTCTTGGGATCCCGGTATTTAAAATACCAAAATTGGGAAACAAATGAAATCCCTGTAAGGGTTGGAAAATTTTGCAATTTTTGTTTCAGCCCCAAACCAAAAAAAATTTTCCTTCTTAAAAGAAACCCAAATTAAAAATTTAAATTTAAAAAACCCCATTTTTGCATTTTCAAATTTAAACCAAAATTGGGCAACCATAAAAGTAGCAACAGGTTAAAAAATTGTGGCAACGGGTAATAATTTAATAAAAATGAAAAGTAAAAAAATAAAAAAAAAAAAAAAAGTAAATTGCCTGAAAAACCAAAGTTTTTTTTGTAAATAACCGTTAAAACATTTCTTAACCTAAATTCGTGGATTTTCACGAAAAATTAAATGTGAAATTAAAAAATTACCTGGGGCCAAAATTGGGTTTTTTTAAGTGGAACAACTAAAGGATTTTGAAAAATAAAATTTGAAAAATTAAAACCAAAAAAATATCAATTAAGATTAAATTGTTGAATAATAATTAAATAAATTATTTTCTTAAAGTTTAAAAAAAACAAAATAAAAAACCCAATTTTACGGTATTTATCAAAACTTCAAATTGGGTTTTAAAAGGTGAAAAATTTTCAAAGAGAAATTTGCAAGTTTCAAACAAAAAAATCTTTTTTTAGAAAAACGGGAAATTTTCCCTTAAAATTAAAACCCACCCAATTAATTTCAAATTTTTAAAACCTTTATTCTTTAAACAATCAAAATTGGGACCATAAAATTAAAAAGCCGAAAGAAATTAATTTTAATAAAGCCTTAAACAAAAAAATAAAAATTTCCAAAAAAAGAAATTTGCCTAAAAAAAATTTAATTTTGAAATTGGTTAAAACCATCTTAACCAAAATACAAATTAAACCAACCTTTACCTAAGTAAAAAATTGGAGGTTTTGAAATAACATTTGGCAAAGGATTTTCTAAATTAATTTAAAAAAAAAACCAGTTTTTTGAAAAGGGTCCCAAATAATGGAAAATAAATTAAAAGATTTTTCATTTTCAACGAATGAAAACCTAATTATATCTTACACAACTCAAATTAAAGGGTTGGTTAAATTTTAAAATTTTCTTAAAATTGCCTTTCAAACAAAAAAAATTTTTTGAAAACGGGTAGGAATTTGCCAAAATAAATTTAAAAACCCATCATGTCAAACTTTTCAACGTATTAAATATATCAAATTGGGAAGTTACCCTAATGTAAAAATAGTAGGTGATAGAAAATTTAAATTTTTTAAGTTTTTCAAACAAAAAAAATTTTTTCTCGAAAAGGAATTTCAAAAAAAAATTCCTTTGTCGACTTTTCAACCAATCTAACAAATATTCAAATTGGGCCATAATGTAAAAGCTACCCTTGTAGGGATAGAAATAACTTTTAAGCAAGTTCAGCCTTTTCAAACAAAAAATTTAAATTTTTCTGAAAACGGGCCAAATTTGGAAAATAAATTAAAATCTTCCCCCTTTGTCGACTTTTCAACGTATGAACACATATTCAAATTACCATAAAGGTAAACAGTGGTAAATTTTTAAGAGATTTTTAAAAAGGCAAAAAAAAAATTAAATTTTTCTCAAAATTTTGCCAAAAAAGTTTAAAAATGCAATTAATTTTGATAAAAATTTTTTATTATTCAATAGGGATGAAACTTTTCAGTTTCTAAGAATTTAAAAAAAAACATTTTTTGAAAATTTAATTTTAAATTAATTTTCCACTTTTAAATATTAAAACATAAAAGCGAAATTAAAAAGCAAGTCAAAGAAAACCAAATTTATTTACTTTTAAAACAAATACAATTTTTGAAAAATAATTTAAAATTTAATTATCACCTATTTCACTTTTAATTCAACCATTTTGTAAACCATAATAAAAAAACCTTTTAAATTTTGGAAAAGGCAAATTTAAAAATTAGCATTTTTTTTAGTAATGTTCTTTTGAATTTTAAAGTTTAATTATCAAAGGATTTGATTCTTTCGTTACATAGAATTGAATTAAAAAACCTTTTATAAAATTTGATTTTGGGACAACCTTTTCCACTTAAAAAAAACGGTTGGAAATAAAAACGGTTCCAAAGCTTTTCTTTCTTTTAAAAATAAATTTGAGAAAAAATTTAAATTTTTATATATTTCATTTTAACAACCTTTTGGAAACCCCAATTTGGATAAAATTCTGAAATTGAAACCCATGGCATTTATTTTGGCTTTTTTTAAAACCCTTTAATTTTAAAATCCATGAAATTTGATTCTTCTTCCATGTTGGTGGTGGCTTCAAAATTTTATAAAATTGTTCTTCAAAGATTAAGGAAAAATTTTAAATAAAAAGGTTCCTTATCTTTTCTTTTTTATTAATTGGCCCTGACCAAAAAATTAAATTTTTAAATTAAAATTTTAAAACCTTTGGTATAATTAATGAGAACCCAAATTTCATTTTTCCTGCTTCAAACCCTTTAATTAATCCAAACGATCCTTTAGGGTTGACCCTTAAAAAAATTTAGTTCAATTTCTTAGATTAGTTTTAAACCCAAATTATTACTTAATAATATTTGAAGGGCAATTTCTGGACCAAATAATTTGGTTTCCCGGTAAAATTACAACCTTTGCCCATTCTTGCAGAAAATTTTTTCCACTTTGTTGGCTCGTAATTTAATCCTTTTTCTTCTTAAATTTTGAAAGTTGTGGAATAATTTTTAAAGCTCAATTATTACCGAAGGTGGAAAGGATTTAAATTAATTAAGAACTTTTTTTTAACCAACTTTCCAATTTGTTTCTTTCAAATTTTCCTTTCACTTTTAAATTAATTTTAACATGTTTTTTTTCGGTCCTTGAATATTTTTTAACTTTTTTCAAGTGTAATGATCGTTATGTTTTAAAAGCCCAAATTAAATTCCGAAACCTTTTAAAAACTTTTTTTTGGTTTCGTCCACGTTTATCTGCACAAAATTCCGTTAGATCTTTTTCAAAACATTACACACCGTTTCGAAATGCCAGTGTATTCAAGAAAATGTCTTGAAACATCAATTTTTGTATTGAATCTTGATTTTGCATCCGTTATAACCGATTGTTTGTTTTTGATGATTTTTTGCTATTGTCTTTTGGTTGATGGCAGTTGATCGTTTGGTAGTAACATGAGAGCGAACAAACTGACGTTTACAATTAAATTATTCTGTTTTCTCCAGTAATTCTCAAAAATCTGCAATCTAGTCTCGGTTAATTTTTTAGAAAATTTCCTGCAGGGTGCGCAGCCGAAACGACTTTGCATTTTGTGAATTTTGAAACATGTTCTTTCCTGCTTTGTTTTTACCTTTTAACCTTCTACGTATATTCTGTTTTACCGTTTTGACTTTTTATTTTCTTTTCCCAGAAAATTATTTGTATCTTCAAATGATGACACTACAAATCATTTTTATTCCCATGCGAGCTTTGCTTTGATATCATCGATACTATTTTCACTTATGTTAACTGCATTGACGTTTTATCTTCATGTAAAAACATCATCTTCAGCAAGTTAGTCACATCTTCATCATCACTACTATGCTCGTTCAGAAAATAATCAGGATCTGTGTCGTTTTCATTGCTATTATTGCAGCGTGTTTCATAGTAAAGCTTTTAGGGCTTACACAGAAGTGCACGATATTAAATTTTCATCTGAACAAGAATTAGTGCTGCTTTCCCTTCTGAATTTGGTTTCTGATTGTTAAAAGTTTTATATGATGAATCTGAAAAAAATAATGTAAAAATGTGGAGGTAAAGTCATATGGCCTTAGAATTATTAAGAATTTAATATGAATAAGTATTAATTTATAATTTTATATGAATTAAATTAGAATTACCTTAGTTCTATGCATTATTTTACGTACCACTAAATTTTTTCTTACAACATGAACGGTTCATAATCCCTTCATTGATGAATTTTTTTGATTGAAAAAAAATTGGATATATTAGACGTAAGAGGTAAAGTCATCCCAATGCATCAAATTGAATTTTTTATTTTAAACTTTCAAAGATTTTGTACTTTTGAAAAATATAGATATTTGAGGAACAATTAATTTAACAGAATGCATTGTTTAATAAATTGGTAATTCTATAAGAATAATTTAAATAAAAAAAAATTATTGTGAATACAAATTTAACCTTTTAACATGTGCTTATATTTAATTTTGAAATCTTTTTTCATTCATCCTGATATTTCTAAACCACTTTAATATTAACATGCTTAATAGAATTCATTGTTTATTAAAAATAATAATGCACAGCAATCACTAACAAAATCAAATACACTGAGTCAATACTATTTTACCATTTACTGTAGAGTTTAACATTCAAATTTCTGGAGATACTACTGTTTATCGATTTAAACATTATACTAATTCATACCAACGTATTTACAACTAATAAAATAGTTAAATTTACCACAAGAAAGAATTCCTAACAAGAAAACGACATTAATTTTTGGAAAATTGAATACCACTGTTTCTTTGGTATGTAAAACCCGAATGTAAGAGCTAATTTGGTGATAAAATATTTTTTTGATTTTCTGTTCATTTTATCAAACAAAAATCAATCTTTATAACGGGTCAGAATTTAAAATAAAATTTTTGGTTATTTTTCAACGTATCAACAATATAAATTTAAATGTAAAAGCTATTAGTATGATAGATATATTTTTAACCAGATTTTTCTAAGTCCAGCTTTTCAAACAAAAAATCAATTTTTAAAACCAGAATTTGTTTAAAAATAAATTTTGTCGACTTTCAATTATCTAACAATATACAAAAAGACACCGTAAACGCTATCTTGTAGGTGATAGAAATATTTTAAGTAGACTTTTTTTCAAACAAAAAAATCAATTTTTAAAATGTAGAATTTGCCAAAATAAATTAAAATAATGACGATTTTCAAAACACATATATCAAGTATGCATAATATAAATTTATAAAATATTTTTTAAGCAGATTTTCTAGGTTCATCCTTTTCAAAAAAAAAATTATTTTTTCAAAAACGGCCAAATTTGCCAAAAATAAAAAAAATTCTTGTCGACTTTTCAAAATATCTAACACATATACTTAGGGCAGATAAATGTAAAAGCTTTTGTAGAAAAGTATTTTTTAAAGGATTTTTCTAATTCAGTTTTCAACAAAAAAAAATTATTTTCTCGAAAACGGTCCAAATTTGCCAAAAATTGTTAATTATAACCTGATCGACTGTTCAACGTTATAACAACATATCAAGTTAAAAGGTTTTAATGCAAAAATTTCCTTTTCAAACAAAAAAAAATTTTTTAAAAGGGCCAGAATTAAAATAAATTTTAAAAAAAATTCCTCCTGTCGATTTTTCAACGTATGTAACATAATCAAATTGAAGTTTAAACAAAAAAAAATCAATCATCATGATCATATACCTTTAGAAATCTAAAAATAGTTTTCAAGCTCAAAGGATAATGACCTGATATCATATTAAATTTCTTAGAAATCTAAAAATAGAATCAGTTCATGGAAACATGAAGAATTAAGGTTGTTGTATGTATGCTAAAAGTAGATCAAGGTCAAATGGAACTTAGGGACTAAATGGTGTGAAGGTGAAATTTTTCTAAAATAGAACAAGGTGGGATTTAAAAGTTTAAACATGTAAGAGGTACTCAAAAACACATTTAATCAAAATTTAAAGCTAAAATAGAAATTGCCCATATTACAATTCTTAGAAATCTAAATATAGAGTTTTCAAGGTCAAAGAGTAATGACCTGCAGGTGTATCATATTACATTTCTTAGAAATCTAAAAATAGAATCAGTGCATGGAATAAAACGTAAACCAAGGTCAAATGGTATATTACAATTCTTAGAAATCTTAAAATAGAGTGCTCAAACTGAAAGATTTGGCCCAGTTTTAATCACATTTCAAATATAAAAATAGAATCAGTTTATGGAAACAAAAAGAATGATAGGTTGTTGTCTATGCTAAAAGTAGACCAAGTTCATACTACAACCCCACCATATGTAAATTACAGATGAATCATTTCTTCAACAGTGTTTAGTCCTAGTACAATTGGAGCAAGTAAAGTCGTTATAATGCAAGCAGCAATATCCCTGGAGCGATATAAAAAATGGACAGCATCTCCTGATGGTAGCAGTTATTTCATCAAATGCAGATTAGCTTACTGATGCAATTCTCAAAGCACACTCCCCCCTCTACCATAAAAAAATCGTGATGCAGTAAATATAGAAGGACAGTTCCTGTGTCAACTCAAAATTCAAAAGCGTTCTCGAATCAGTAAAGATGGATCTATCTGCATTGAACAGTAGCACTTTCTGTAAATCCTTCAGGAACGTAAAGGACTTGGAGGGCAAAATATAAAGTGATTGATATGAATACTATCGACATAAAGTATGGTAAACATATTATCATTGAAACCAGAACTTTAAGTGCATACTTCCCTTACGATTTTATGAATACTTCAAAAAGAAGATCGCATTGAAAAGAAAATGTGAGAATGACGTGTACATCATTACCAGGCCGGAACTGTAGGAAAGACAACTAATTTAACATTTCTGTAAAAAAAAAATAATAAAATATATCTATGTATAATTGTTTGAAATAAATTATATTTTTTTATTGCAAAAAAATGTCTTATTTTTTGATTAAATGAAGAGTAGGTACATCATAATGAAGAGAGCTGCAATGAGACTAAAAAATGTAGCGTATAATATGGTGTTCAGGTTTTATATATTGGCTAAGCCTTCAAGGTTAAAAATTGGTATCATATTACAATTCATACAAACCAATTTTCAAGGTTAAATTTTATTGACAAGGTATTGAGAAGGTATCATATTACAGTTCTTGTTGAACTTTCCAGGTTTTTAGGATTAAGCATTAACTTCAATTTAAAGGCGGTAATTATTGTCTTATACAAGAGACACGAACCAAAGACAGACATTAACCAGGCTAACGATATGAATTGTTGCTAGCCCTAGATCGCAGTCAATGCGGTCCTTTCGATAAGGAAAATTTTTATAATGATGCTAAAAATCCCAATGACTATTATTATTTTTAAGCAACTGGTGAAGTTCACGATAATATTTCTTACCTGTCGTCAAAAACATTGCACTGTATTTGAATTTAAATGTTTAAACCGATAATAAAAACAAACATTTAACACCATTGAAAAAAAATTTATTTATAAACGCAAACACCAAAATATTTTTTTTTCTTTCCGAAAGGCCACAAATTTTAAAACCAATTTAATCTTACAATAATCTAACAACAGCAAAGTCCAATTAATACAAAATTTTTTTACAAATATACACAAAGGTAAATTGTTTGTTTATATAATATATATAATATTTATATATATATATATATATATATAAATTTTACCGTACAATTACTTTATAAAGGATGCTGTCTGCAACTTCGCTTTATTTACTTTATTATAATCAACCAAAGACTTGGATCAATTAATAATTAAAACTTTCAATCCCAACACTGCTTTTAAACCTTATATGCAGACAAAATTGCTAATTTTTTTTTGTTTTATAACCACAAATTATTTTATGACTACAATAAAAAATGAAACGGTGCTGGTTGATTTTTAACTGCTTTGTTTTGTTCACTAAAGCATGAAATCTTAATTTAAAGGAATGAATTTTAATTTTCTTTTCTATTATGCATGCGTTTTAAACAAATTTTGCTTTATCAGGGTTTTTTTCTTTTACTAAAATTACTGAAATTTAGTTTCCAGCTTGATGGTTAAGGACAGAAACAGTTTCAACTCTTATAATTTGACGAAAGGATTCTAATTTTGTAATTTCATAAATATTGAAACAAAATAAGCATTGAATGAAAGCAGACTAGACGATAATGGGTATGAATCAACCATTCGGTAAACATTTATTCCTCATTGCAGCATGTACAGAATAGACAAAAAAAGGCAGATTATAGATTAGGCACTAACCTGCACAACTGTTGTGTTTTAAAAATTCAAAGTCTCTGAATGAAAATAACGAGTGCCTACAATTAGAATAACCAGGAAAATTGTGCAAATAATTCTTTCATAAGAAGGAAAAAAATAAGGTTTGAGAGAATTTATTAAAACAAAAACTCTTAAGGAAAAGAAAAGAAGAAAGGGAGAAACAAAAAAAAGGGAGAAAAAAAAAAAAAAAAAAAAAAAAAAAAAAAAAAAAAAAAAAAAAAAAAAAAAAAAAAAGAAAAAAAAAAAAAAAAAAAAAAAAAAAAAAAAAAAAAAAAAAAAAAGATAAAAAAAAGGGAAAAAAAAGAAAAAAAAAAAAAAAAGAAAAAAAAAAAAAAAAAAAAAAAGGGAAAAAAAAAAAAAAAAAAAAAAAAAGAAAAAAAAAAAAAAAAAAAAAAAAAAAAAAAAAAAAAAAAAAAAAAAAAGAAAAAAAAAAAAAAAAAAAAAAAAAAAAAAAAAAAAAGAAAAGAAGAAAAAAAAAAAAAAAAAAAAAAAAAAAAAAAAAAAAAAAAAAAAAAAAAGAAAAAAAAAAAAAAAAGGAAAAAAAAAAAAAAAGAAAAAAAAAAAAAAAAAAAAAAAAAAAAAAAAAAAAAAAAAAAAGAAGAAAAAAAAAAAAAAAAAAAAAAAGGGAAAAAAAAAAAAAAAAAAAAAAAAAAGAAAAGAAAAAAAAAAAAGAGGGAAAAAAAAAAAAAAAAAAAAAAAAAAAAAAAAAAAAAAACAAAAAAAAAAAAAAAAAAAAAAAAAAAAAAAAAAAAAAAAAAAAAAAAAAAAAAAAAAAGGGAAAAAAAAAAAAAAAAGATTAAATTTCTTTGCAACATTGAAAATTGTTTATCTTTTAACTTCATTAATTTAATTTAAAATAAAGAGAAAGCATTATTACAATGGTGATCCATCGTTCCGTTTGAACAATTTAATAAGAAACAATCAATAAAACAAAATAAAAGTGCTGCAAGAAAAACAAACACTGAATAAAAAATTCCTAAAAAAAGACGTCTAATAACGGTAAAAAGAAATCATTCAAACAACACAAAACTACTATAAAATTATACAACACCAAATGTAAAAACCAGATAAAATAAAAAGAAGACAAAAAAAAAAAAAAAAAAAATATAAATTATCATCATTTGTGTGGATGCTTATACTTGACATTTTTTGATTGAAGGTTAATGCTGTTTTTAATACCCTTCAAACATGGTAAAGGGTTGGTAATTTTTCTTTAATAAATTACAAATTGGAATTAAGTCTCTTTAAGGTTTCAGTTCCAACTGGGGAAAGTCTCTTAAATATGCTAGATTTTAAGGTCATTAAAAACAGATTTGAAAATGCTAGAAAAGTTACTAGATTGTTTTTGGGTTAGCAGATTGTCCACGTCAATTTTTATTAACACATTACCCATCTATTCCTTACATGGTTTAAGGTCTACTTCCTAAAAACAATAAACAAAGGCGATCTATGTTCAAGCCGACGCTTAAAATATAAGTCGCAGTGAGTTGAATCATCGGTTATAATTGTTAAACAAGGAATTCAGGGTTAAACCAAAAGCATATTGCAAACTCTATAAAATCATGTGACCTTGAGATATCGAAAAAAATAAAGTTATTAATGTCACAGTAATCAACAAATATGGCAAAGTGTAGTGTTAGAAACAGAGGAGTTTAAATGTGTTTTACCTCAGCGCTTTTACGAGTATTTCAAAGAAGAAGAAAATCCAATTGAGGAATTTAAAACGATACAAGGGGTGTATTCATGAGTTGACTGAGTGCAGTCGGAAAAATGATAAATATAATATTTAGTGCCATATTACAATTCAGAGAAATCTAAAAATAATTTTCAAGGTCACAATCTTGACCGATCCTGTCCGATCTTATCCAATTTTATCCATATTTTAACCCCAATACAACTGGTGCATCTATATAAGGAGAGTGCAATCATGATGAATAATTTTATGGTAAACCTAAAGTGCTGTGAAGAGCAATTAGATATTAGTTAAAGTTATAAATAGATGTCTGATACTTGCATAAAAAGAAACTTATGCATCGAATTGTGCGGTTTAATTAAACTACACATGCGTTCCTGTGTACATTTAAAATTCTGCAATTGTGTTCGAAGCGATTTTGAAAATTGTGCATATCTTTTGCGAGTACTCATAAGTAGTTACAGGGTCACGCTACAGAGACGATGATTGTAATAGTTGATGTACAGGGCAAAACATGTATTTACACCCAAAGAGCTAGCAATACACAATGGAAATCAAGCTGCCCATTTTGTGTTCAAACCACCATTTCTTTGGCACGTCTTAGATGTAGAATTTCAACGACAAGCCATATGGTTAATCAATAATCATCACAGCATCAAATGGGGATCTGGATATACCTCTACACATCCCTTTCCACATATTCTTCGTGAACTAATATCAGTAACAGATGATGTGTACGTTAAAGGGAGAGAAAAAGCCGATTACAGTCAGTTATAGAAATTGAAGAGCAACCAGCTTTACCCAAAATGAATACAACTTGTTTCTTTCATACATAAACCACTTGTAATTGTGCTTTGACGATTGAACGTCTCTTGAAAAAGAACACCATATTCACAACACTCTATTTTTTAATCATCATATTGTTACTACAGCGGTATGAAGTATCCGGCAGTGAACCTCCAGATCGTTCAAAGAGTGATTTTCGAAATGAGCATGTTTACATGTGGATGGATGCACTAAATGTTATGTTTATCGTTTTTCCGACTGCACCCAGACTACTCATGAATACATCCCATGTATTTAGCATCGTTTTAAATTCCTCAATTCGATTTTCTTCTTCTTTGAAATACTCGTAAAAGCGCTGAGGTAAAACACATTTAAACTCCTCTGTTTCTAACACTACACGTTCACTATACTTCAGATTGATTACTGCGACATTAATAACTTTATATTTTTTCGTTATCTCTAGATCACATGCATTTCTATAGAGATTGCAATAGGTGCTTTGGTTTAACCCTGCTAATTCCTTGTTTAACAACTTACTAACCGACTGATCTCAACACATTGCGACTTACATGCCCTTGAAGCATCTGCTTGAACAATAGATCGCCTTTGTTCTTGCTTTCTCAGAATCGAAGTGTATTTAGATAACAATCTATTTCTATAACTCGACCAGAACAATGGATCGCCTTTGTTCTTTTATAAGAGATGTGACCTTAAAAAATGTAAGCATAGACCTTGAAGCGTAGGCCTGAACAATGGACCCCCTTTGTTCTTGATTTCCTAGAATTGAGGCAGCTGGATAACTATCTATTTTTACCCAGAACAATGAATCGCCTTTTTTCTGTTATTACGTGACCCTGAAATGGGGGGAAACGGTTGCGAAACAGCCATCTGTTTTGGGAAACGGCCCCCCTGTTTTGGGGAACGTCTATCTGTATTTGGGGAACGGAACCACTTAAGGGCACGTGGGAGGCGTTACCATAGTAAACTTCCAAGAATTGTTTGATCACCTTGAAGCATGCATAGACAACCATGATACCTCAGGGCTTGCGTAGGTTTGTAATAAGTCTCGAACAATGTCTTAAAGTAAAATGATCACAGATCCTGATATGAAGGCTTTAAGGAAAGCTATACATTCAGCTTTCAGCCATACGCTAGTATACAATATAATGAAGCGATGAAAATACCTATTAGGAAAGATGATGGTGTGTTGTGGACCACATCGAACAAAAATCAGTAGAAGGAAATTGAATGTGAAAAACAAATAATAAATAAAATAGACATGATGCAGCAAAGGTATTACAAAATGTTAAGTGACTGTCACTTCCCATAGTACGTATATTTACTTAAATCGATTTTTTATCTGTATGTATAGATGAATATTGTGGTTAATAAATTATAAGTTTTATAAAAAATATTTTACTTGTTAGATGACCTTGAAGCGTCAGTCTGAACAATGCATCGTCTTTGTTCTTGAAAATTGATTTCTCAGAATTTAAGAAGCTATGACTTAGCCAAAACAATGAATCGCCTTGAAAATTATAAGCATAGACTATAAACCGTCGGCTTGAACAGCAGATTGCCTTTGTTCTTGCTTTCTCAGAATCGAAGTGTATTTAGATAACAATATATTTTTATAACTCGACCAGAACAATGGATCGCCTTTGTTCTTTTACAAGAGCATGACGTTGAAAAATGTAAGCATAGACTTTGAAGCGTTGGCCTGAACAATGGACCCCTTTGTTCTTGATTTCCTAGAATTGAGGTGGGGGATAGCTGGATAATAATCCATTTTTGGGAATCATGACAGAACGCTTTTGTTCTTTTATAAGAGATGTGACCTTGAAAATGATAAACATAGACTTTGAAGCGTCGGCTTGAACAGTAGATAGATCGCCTTTGTTGTTAGTTTTAGGCAATGTGATGACCTTGGAAACCATGTAGAGGAATAGATGCAGGTAATGTGTGAGATAACCTACAATTGACGTGGACAATCTGCTTCAATGACCTGGAAAAACAATCTAGTAACTTTCATAGTGACTTTTTCTAGTTACTTCAATGACCTTGAAGGCCTCGTTCGAGCATGACCTTGAAGAGACTCAGAAGGGTTACCAACCTAGAACGTGGCCTGCGGTGACCTTGAGGAAACTTAGCAGTGTTACCAACCCACCACGTGGCCGCGGTGACCTTAAAGAAACTTAGCAGGGTTACCAACCCTTCCTACCACGTGGCCGCGGTAACCTTGAAGAGACCTAGCAGGGTTACCTACCTTTCCTACCACGTGGCCTTGAAGCGGTCACCTTGAAACAAGCAATGTTACCAACCTGGAAATCTAGTGACCTTTCTGGTGACTTTTTCCAAATCTGGTGACAAATCTAGGACAGGACCTGTATAGCATATCTACTATTGTACACTCATAATACATCAATATATATATATATATATATATATATATATATATATATATATATATATATATATACATATTATATTTTTCTTGTCTCCTGAAACGTAAAATTGACATTACAATCTTGTGAACGTCAAGTGTAACTTCATTTTTACGCACACTATTGTAAAGACACCGCTACAATGCGGAAAAATGGTCAGTAAATTGTAAGCTTTCAGAAACATAGCAAAAATATATGTAGTATAAAATAATAAAGTATGTTTAAGGAAACTTCACTTTACACCTTTTCTGTTGAAAGACATGTCCGAGAAAACTTTATTTTTACATTTTTAGTTAAAATTGTAAGGTACCGCCATCATTCGATAACTTAAACAGTGATGACGATAATTGACAGGCTTGACAGGAGTTAGTAAAATTTGACATTTTAGCAATTTATTAATGTTGGTTACGTTTAGTAGCCCAAAAACAGACCTAAAACCGGTACCCATCTCTCAAAAACAGGTAGCCGTTTTTCAGAAGGGTAACTGTTTCCTACAGAAAAGCTCAACGCAGCAGACTGAAACCAGTTTAAGTTCTCATTATCCCAAAAAATTTTATTACGGCTAAAAAAAATGTGAGCGATAGATCAATTTGTGCTAGAAAAGTGAAATGATCTACGTTAAGGAAACGTCTGGAAATCTGACTTACTCATGTACTCATGTATAAATTTCTACATCAAAGTAAAGCAGTCATTTTTTGCAAATTTTAAGTGCATGTTGCGTTAGAAATTGATTTATTGTAAAATATCATGCATATAAAGAAAGTGTGAAAATATAGTACAGTTAAAAATGAAAAAAAGCTTGCGTTACATAAAAGTCAAAACAGTTCCCAAAAGCATGTAAATCTGAAAAGTTTACGCCATGTATCTATGCAATACAAATGACACAATTGCATTCATACATTTGCAAATCCCATTTGAAAATTGTCGTGTAAATTGGTGACTAAGATAAATATAGAATGTTCGCTTTCACACCTGCATAAAATACTTTCAAAGCGAAGTAACTGCGTTCATTATCCCACAATTTTTCAAGCAGCAATATCCACGCTCCATCGAAAATTGTAAATTTGGAGTCCTAATCAAAATAAATTAAAAAACAAGTTATGTTTTAAGTGCTGTTTGTTCTTTCAAAATTTAATTGGTTAATTTAAAGAGCATTTCGATACATTTATACGTTAAATGGATAAATTGCATGCATGTTTCTTCTGAGCTTACGTAAGTACAAAAAGTTGTATTTTAAGTGCTCTTTGTTGTTTCAAAACGGAATTGGTTAATTTAAGAGTTATTTTTTCATATTTTGATACATTTATACATGAAATTAATAAATTGCCACTTATAAAACACAACTGCGTTGAAAAAAAATTTTTTTTTCTGAGAATTAGGTGCAAATTTTAAATTTTCAGGAGCGCATCTTTTGTAGGACTTTATTTTCACCCTACCTCACATCCCCTCCTACACTCTGAGGAAAAGGACGTCCACATTGAATCGTCTTTTATCTCTTTCCATAGATATGCACATATAGCTTTACTTACATCGCACACCTTCAAACATACAATACTTGTATTTCAAGTTAAACATAATATTACAAATCATACTGATAATACTATATGGGTAATGCATTTTGCAAT
The DNA here is from genome assembly GCA_036346205.1 of Vesta saturnalis. Taxonomy (NCBI): domain Eukaryota; kingdom Metazoa; phylum Arthropoda; class Insecta; order Coleoptera; family Lampyridae; genus Vesta; species Vesta saturnalis. The sequence goes on from JARFJB010000280.1 coordinate 180,508, forward strand.
TGCCTGCTTTTTACTCATTACGGGTACAATCCATTTAAAATGGGTTGTAATTGCGTATATAAACGTAAAATGTCCATAGATACATTGTGAGAGTTAGTATTACTTTATTTCATAGAAAAATCGTTAGAATCTATTTTAGAAAAAAAACATATTACAAATACTTTACAAATATGTTAAACTTTTGTTATACTATATCACATTTCCTATCGATACTCAATTAATTTGGAAAATATTAAAAATTTACGTTTTATATCGTATAGTGATCTGTAATATTTCACAGTTAAGGAAGGCTTTCTTAAAAAAAAACCTTAGCATTTTTTAGATGAACAACATATTACAAATAGTTCCAAAGTAAATAAAGTATTTTATTTTACATCAGTATTTATCTTAAATTTTTAATATAAATGTGAATATAAATTTATGCAAAATATCACGAGAGTATTGTTAGTTGCATAACATTTCAGGGTTAAAACCTTATTAATATGCTCATAAGGGATTTCATTTTACATCAGTATTTATCTTACAAAATTTATTGATCTTGTAGTCTTAAATTTTTAATATAATTTATGCAGAATATCACGAGACTATTGTTAGTTGCATAAAACTTCAGAGTTAAATTTTATTATTATTCTCATAAAGGATTTTATTTTACATCAGTATTTATCTTTAAAATTTATTGACTTTGGACAGTCTTAAATTTTTAATATGAGTGTGAATATCAATTTAAGCAGAATATCACGAGAGTATTGTTAGTTGCATAAAATTTCAGGGCTAAAACTTTATTACTATTCTCATAAAGTTTCAGTTTACATCAGTATTTACCTTAAAAATTTGCTGATTGACTGATATATGTTAAATACGTTTAAAATTCGACGAAGAGTTGGTTTTAAACTTTATTTTGCAAATTTGGCCCATTTTCGAGAAAAATTATTTTTTGCTTGAAATGCTGAATCTGCTTAAAGATATTTCCATCACCTACTAGGGTAGCTTTTACATTAGGTGTAGCTTCCTGATGCATTACTTTCATCACGTTTGCCTACAAAAAGTTTACTGAAACATGTACTCACAAAGAAAGCCTTTTATTATAAAATAAGAAATGTCATACGATACCCCTACAGGTCAATAATCTTTGACCTTGACCACTCCATTTTTAGACTTATAAGAATTGTAATATGATGATAACATTGCAATTTATATTTTTAGCATTTGACCTTGACATACAAATTTTCCGCCAAAAACCATTGACCACAGAGTGACCTTGTAATATGAAGAGGACGTTGAGCTCCAAAAATTTAAATCTCCCCCCAAAGGTTTGACCTTGAATAGATCCAATAGCTTACATTTCTCACCAACAGAGGGCGAGTGACCTTGAATTGGTCCAGAACCGGATCTTAACCACTACTAACGCACACAGACCCATACTGACACACACAGATACATACAGACACACACAGACACAGAGGCACACACAGACCCACAAACAGACACATATACACAGACACACAAACACACAGACACACCCGCACTCACGCAGCACACACGCTCCCCCACGCACGACGCAAACACCACAAACACAACGCACACACCACACATGCACACACACACACACGCACACACGCACACGCACAACACACACACGCACACCCATTCACGCACACACGCACACACAGCACGCGCGCACACGCACACACCACGCACACACGCACACACGCACACGCACACACACACACACACATACACACACACACACACACACACACAGACACACACAGATACACACACACAGACACACACAGATACACACACAGACACACACAGACACACACACACAGACACACAAAGACAAAGTAAAATTAGGTAATAACTAGTTTTAACGATAGTGAAAAAGAGTCGATTTCATAACCTTCTTAATCCTACATATGTACGTGTAGGTTGTAAGGTAATTAAAAGAAATAAAATCATTATAATTATGATTTTTTTAGGATAACCACTTTCATACAAAGTAAAGGTCGTAGTTTCAAATCCTATTCGAGGTAAACTTTTTATTATGTATTTAACAAAATTAATAATTTTTAATCTAGCGTGTATTAAAAAATTTGACCTTAGGATTTTTTGCCACTAAATTACGCGTCGTATCCAAAAAATTGCATAGAACATGATTAATCGATATGTTTAAGGTCTCTACCTAGGTATTTTTATATCTCTGAAATATGCAGCTGTTAATTATTAAGAAAAGTAGATTGCATAACCCTCGATACCTAGATATCTATATGTAGGTTGGAAGGTAAAAATCGCAATTAAATCATAAATTGTGATACATAGCTGAATGTATAATATTGTGCATAAAGATATCAGGACCGTATTTAAAAAGAGAAAGTTGATGGTGGTTACTCGACGACTAAAAATTGGGTTGTAATTTACTGCGTCATGTAAAAGAACGTTAAGAAGTACCTGTAGAAGGTTCTCTTACTTTTTATTAGCATCAACCACAATGTAACAATTTGTCAAAAACGAAATCGTGAGAATTCGCTTTCTGCCGCATAACTTCGGAACGGTTCAATTTCGTCAGTGTGAAAACGGCATTTACTAAACTCAAAATACCCAACTTTTCTCCTGTTTAACCACTATGTTTTACAGTTGAAATCCCCACAGTTACTCTCCTTATCTTGGACACAGTGTATATATATATATATATATATATATATATATATATATATATATATATATATATATATATATATATACGGACAACCACGTTCTAGCACCACAACGTAATTCGACTTTCAAGAACCCGGAACCTAAACCAGGAACATGACGAGTAGATCTCGCACCAATATATCGATAGAGTTCTATATGCGTCTTAACACAAAATATACGATTGTGGGCGGGACCCTGCAGTTGCCACATGGCATACCAGTTTTTGCAGGTATAATAATAAACAATAAAGGGTAGCATTTTAGAATTTTTTCGGTATTTAGGATGTTCTAAAACTTTTATAGTGAACTGTTCTAGCATTGTTGGTGCGAAACGGCATTTTAATGAATATTAAACTTAAATATTATACAAAATTTGCGATTTAATGCATTATTTTAATTTATTAATACTTTGCACTGGTTTTAAAAAGCATCCGTAAATTATAAACATATATTGATTTTACACAGAATTGGTGCTTAAGATTTATCGTTCAATAAGTTAATTTAAATTGTTAATCTTTTTATGACTTTCCACTTTAATAAATACTTCGGTGAAATATAAAATGTGAATATAAATTTATGCAAAATATCACGAGAGTATTGTTAGTTGCATAACATTTCAGGGTTAAAACTTTATTAATATGCTCATAAAGGATTTCATTTTACATCAGTATTTATCTTACAAAATTTATTGATCTTGTACAGTCCTAAATTTTTAATATAATTTATGCAGAATATCACGAGACTATTGTTAGTTGCATAAAACTTCAGGGTTAAATTTTATTATTATTCTCATAAAGGATTTTACTTTACATCAGTATTTATCTTTAAAATTTATTGACTTTGGACAGTCTTAAATTTTTAATATGAGTGTGAATATCAATTTAAGCAGAATATCACGAGAGTATTGTTAGTTGCATAAAATTTCAGGGCTAAAACTTTATTACTATTCTCATAAAGGATTTCAGTTTACATCAGTATTTACCTTAAAAATTTGCTGATTGACTGATATATGTGTTAAATACGTTTAAAATTCGACGGAGAGAGTTGGTTTTTTAAACTTTATTTTTGGCAAATTTTGGCCCATTTTCGAGAAAAAATTATTTTTTTGCTTGAAATGGCTGAATCTGCTTAAAAGATATTTCCATCACCTACTAGGGGTAGCTTTTACATTAGGAGTAGCTTCCTGATGCATTACTTTCATCACGTTTGCCTACAAAAAGTTTACTGAAACATGTACTCACAAAGAAAGCCTTTTATTATAAAATAAGAAATGTCATACGATACCCCTACAGGTCAATAATCTTTGACCTTGACCACTCCATTTTTAGACTTATAAGAATTGTAATATGATGATAACATTGCAATTTATATTTTTAGTATTTGACCTTGACATACAAATTTTCCGCCAAAAACCATTGACCACAGAGTGACCTTGTAATATGAAGAGGACGTTGAGCTCCAAAAATTTAAATCTCCCCCCAAAGGTTTGACCTTGAATAGATCCAATAGCTTACATTTCTCACCACCAGAGGGCGAGTGACCTTGAATTGGTCCAGAACCGGATCTTAACCACTACTAACGCACACAGACCCATACTGACACACACAGATACATACAGACACACACAGACACACAAAGGCACACACAGACCCACAAACAGGCACATATACACAGACACACACAGATACGCACTCAGACTTACACAGACACACACCCACACGCACGCAAGCACGCACGAACGCACGCGCGCACGCACTCACGCACGCACGCACGCTCGCCCCCCCGCATGCACGCACGTACGCAAGCACACACACACACACACATACACACACACACACACGCACACATGCACACACGCACACACGCACGCCACACGCACACGCACACCACACGCACACACACGCACACACGCACACAACACCACACCATTCACGCACACACCGCACGCACGCACGCACGCACGCACGTACGCACACACACACACAGCACACGCACACACCACACACACACACACACACACACACACACACACACACACACACACACACACACAGATACACACAGACGCGCATAGACACACACAGACATAAACAGACACGCAGACACACACAGACAGACACACGCACAGACACTCACAGACACACACACACACACAGATACACACACAGACACACACAGACACACAAAGACAAAGTAAAATTAGGTAATAAGTCGTTTTAACGATAGTGAAAAAAGAGTCGATTTCATAAGCTTCTTAATCCTACATATGTACGTGTAGGTTGTAAGGTAATTAAAAGAAATAAAATCATTATAATTATGATTTTTTTAGGCTAACCACTTTCATACAAAGTAAAGGTCGTAGTTTCAAATCCTATTCGAGGTAAACTTTTTATTATGTATTTAACAAAATTAATAATTTTTAATCTAGCGTGTATTAAAAAATTTGACCTTAGGATTTTTTGCCACTAAATCACGCGTCGTATCCAAAAAATTGCATAGAACATGATTAATCGATATGTTTAAGGTCTCTACCTAGGTATTTTTATATCTCTGAAATATGCAGCTGTTAATTATTAAGAAAAGTAGATTGCATAACCCTCGATACCTACATATCTATATGTAGGTTGGAAGGTAAAAATCGCAATTAAATCATAAATTGTGATATAATATTGTGCATAAAGATATCAGGACCGTATTTAAAAAGAGAAAGTTGATGGTGGTTACTCGACGACTAAAAATTGGGTTGGAATTTACTGCGTCATGTAAAAGAACGTTAAGAAGTACCTGTAGAACGTTCTCTTACTTTTTATTAGCATCAACCACAATGTAACAATTTGTCAAAAATGAAATCGTGAAAATTCGCTTTCTGCCGCATAACTTCGGAACGGTTCGGAATTTCGTCAGTGTGAAAACGGCATTTTACTAAACTCCAAAATACCCAACTTTTCTCCTGTTTAACCGAAACTATGTTTTACAGTTCCCGAAATCCCCACAGTTACTCTCCTTATCTTGGACGTATATATATATATATATATATATATATATATATATATATATATATATATATATATATATATATATATATATATATATATATATATATATATATATATATATATATATATATATATATATATATATATATATATATATATATATATATATATATATATATATATATATAATATATATATATATATATATATATATATATATATATATATAGACAACCACGTTCTAGCGCCACAACATAATTCGACTTTCAAGAACCCGGAACCTAAACCAGGAACATGACAAGTAGATCTCGCACCAATACATCGATAGAGTTCTATATGCGTCTTAACACAAAATATACGATTGTGGGCGGGACCCTGCAGTTGCCACATGGCATACCAGTTTTTGCAGGTATAATAATAAACAATAAAGGGTAGCATTTTAGAATTTTTTCGGTATTTAGGATGTTCTAAAACTTTTATATTGAACTGTTCTAGCATTGTTGGTGCGAAACGGCATTTTAATGAATATTAAACTTAAATATTATACATAATTTGCGATTTAATGCATTATTTTAATTTATTAATACTTTGCACTGGTTTTAAAAAGCATCCGTAAATTATAAACATATATTGATTTTACACAGAATTGGTGCTTAAGATTTATCGTTCAATAAGTTAATTTAAATTGTTAATCTTTTTATGACTTTCCACTTTAATAAATACTTCGGTGAAATATAAAATGTGAATATAAATTTATGCAAAATATCACGAGAGTATTGTTAGTTGCATAACAATTCATGGTTAAAACTTTATTAATATGCTCATAAAGGATTTCATTTTACATCAGTATTTATCTTACAAAATTTATTGATCTTGTACAGTCTTAAATTTTTAATATAATTTATGCAGAATATCACGAGACTATTGTTAGTTGCATAAAACTTCAGGGTTAAATTTGATTATTATTCTCATAAAGGATTTTACTTTACATCAGTATTTATCTTTAAAATTTATTGACTTTGGACAGTCTTAAATTTTTAATATGAGTGTGAATATCAATTTAAGCAGAATATCACGAGAGTATTGTTAGTTGCATAAAATTTCAGGGCTAAAACTTTATTACTATTCTCATAAAGGATTTCAGTTTACATCAGTATTTACCTTAAAAATTTATTGATTGACTGATATATGTGCTAAATACGTTTAAAATTCGACGGAGAGAGTTGGTTTTTTAAACTTTATTTTTGGCAAATTCTGGCCCATTTTCGAGAAAAATTTATTTTTTTGTTTGAAATGGCTGAATCTGCTTAAAAGATATTTCCATCACCTACTAGGGGTAGCTTTTACATTAGGGGTAGCTGCCCAATATGTGTTAGATACGTTGAAAAGTCAACAAGAGGAGTTGTGGGGGGGGGGGGGAGGTTAATTTATTTTTGGCAAAATTTGGTCCGTTTTCAAGAAAAATTGAATTTCTTGTTTGAAAAGGCTGGAACCTATAAAAATCTGCTTAAAAATATTTCTATCACCCACAAGGGTAGCTTTTACATTTGGGTAGCTGCCCCAATTTTTTATATGTATTAGATACGTTGAAAAGTTGAGGAGGAGAGATGGGGGGTTTTTTTAATTTATTTTTGGCAAATTATGGCCCGTTTTCGAGAAAAATTTATTTTTTTGTTTGAAAAGGCTGAACTTAGAAAAATCTGTTTAGAAAATATTTCTATCACCTGCTAGGGGTAGCTTTTACATTAGGTGTAGCTGCCTCATGCACTACTTTCGTCACGTTTGCCTACAAAAAGTTTACTGAAACATGTACACACAAAGAAAGCCTTTTATTATAAAATAAGAAATGTCATACAATACCCCTACAGGTCAATAATCTTTGACCTTGACCACACTATTTTTAGACTTATAAGAATTGTAATATGATGATAACATTGCAATTCATATTTTTAGCATTTGACCTTGACATACAAATTTTCCGCCAAAAACCTTTGACCGCAGAGTGACCTTGTAATATGAAGAGGACGTTGAGCTCCAAAAATTTAAATTTCCCCCCAAAGTTTTGACCTTGAATAGATCCAATAGCTTACATTCCTCACCAACAGAGAGCGAGTGACCTTGAATTGGTCCAGAACCGGATCTTAACCACTACTAACGCACACAGACCCATACTGACACACACAGATACATTCAGGCACACACAGACACACAGAGGCACACACAGACCCACAAACAGACACATATACACAGACACACACACGCACTCACGCACACACACACACACACACACACACACACACACACACACACACACACACACACACACACACACACACACACACACACACACACACACACACACACACACAGATACACACAGACGCACACAGACACACAGAGATACACAGACGCGCATAGACACACACAGACACACACACAGACATAAACAGACACACGCAGACGCACACAGACGCACACACGCACAGACACTCACAGACACAGACACACACAGATACACACACACACACAGACACACAAAGACAAAGTAAAATTAGGTAATAAGTCGTTTTAACGATAATGAAAAAAGAGTCGATTTCATAACCTTCTTAATCCTACATATGTACGTGTAGGTTGTAAGGTAATTAAAAGAAATAAAATCATTATAATTATGCTTTTTTAGGCTAACCACTTTCATACAAAGTAAAGGTCGTAATTTCAAATCCTATTCGAGGTAAACTTTTTATTATGTATTTAACAAAATTAATAATTTTTAATCTAGCGTGTATTAAAAAATTTGAGCTTAGGATTTTTTGCCACTAAATTACGCGTCGTATCCAAAAAATTGCATAGAACATGATTAATCGATATGTTTAAGGTCTCTACCTAGGTATTTTTATATCTCTGAAATATGCAGCTGTTAATATTAAGAAAAGTAGATTGCATAACCCTCGATACCTACATATCTATATGTAGGTTGGAAGGTAAAAATCGCAATTAAATCATAAATTGTGATACATGGCTGAATGGATAATATTGTGCATAAAGATATCAGGACCGTATTTAAAAAGAGAAAGTTGATGATGGTTACTCTACACTAAAAATTGGGTTGCAATTTACTGCGTCATGTAAAAGAACGTTAAGAAGTACCTGTAGAAGGTTCTCTTACTTTTTATTAGCATCAACCACAATGTAACAATTTGTCAAAAACGAAATCGTGAGAATTCGCTTTCTGCCGCATAACTTCGGAACGGTTCGGAATTTCGTCAGTGTGAAAACGGCATTTTACTAAACTCCAAAATACCCAACTTTTCTCCCGAAATCCCCACAGTTGCTCTCCTTATCTTGGACACAGTGTGTGTGTGTTGTGTTATTATGTGGTATTATATGTATATATATATATATTTTTTGTGTGTGGTGTGTGTGTGTGTGTGTGGTGTGTGTGTGTGTGTGTGGTGTGCGTGTGTGTGTGTGTGCGTGTGTGCGTGTGCGTGTGCGTGTGCGTGTGCGTGTGCGTGTGCGTGTGCGTGAGCGAGTGCGTGTGCGTGTGCGTGTGCGTGTGCATGTGCGTGTGCATGTGCGTGTGCATTATTTTAATTTATTAATACTTTGCACTGGTTTTAAAAAGCATCCGTAAATTATAAACATATATTGATTTTACACAGAATTGGTGCTTAAGATTTATCATTCAATAAGTTAATTTAAATTGTTAATCTTTTTATGACTTTCCACTTTAATAAATACTTCGGTGAAATACTTTTAATTCGCCTTATCTATTCTATAGCCTACTCTAAATTTATTAAAATTAATTAAGTTATTTCGTACATTTTTTACCGTACACTTCAACAAATGAGTTGATACAAATAAGATTATTAATGCGCTTGTAAGGTTGGATTGTAGTTTACTTTAAAACGATTTTATTTTGTAACTGCCCTTAACTTAAACATGCATGTAAATAATTAGGCTTGTTAAAATAAGTTAATACTGGAATCTTCTTTGATTAGATACAAGATACCTAATGAATCGTAATTTCGAAACTTGGAAAACAGTTTTATCTTATTAGATATTTTTAATAAGAAAGAATCAAGGACTACACTCAAATGAAACATATTAAGTAGAAAAATAATGTATTTATTAATACTTATTATCAAATTATTCAATAAACGCTCTAATAGATACTATTAATATTTGAGGTATATTAATCTCCGAAATTACTAAAAACAATGTTATTGTAAGTAAAATATTGTACTAACAAATACAGTTTGTTAGTCTTTATTTTAGTAAGGCACAAACTATTTAAAAATCGTTTAATAATAGAATATTGTTAAGTGTTTGTAAGTAACATATTATTGAGGTAAAGAGAGAGAAATCGTTTTATTGCGAGGCTGAAAAAATGAAGAAGTCTCGAACTTGAATGAATATGACAGAAAGGAAATAATCCCTATGCAAATAAGTCGGTCATTTTGAACATTATCCATTGCTAAGTAAATCTACACATAAATTGATTAAAATAGTATTTACTCTTAATCTATTTAATACATTTACTATTTACAATTTATTTTCAACGTTTCCCTTTTTCAGATGTTGAATTTTGCTTCTAAGTTGTGCAACTCTTCTGGAATTGTTTAAATATTTGAGCTGGGATAAGACAATTTTGTTTGTAGGAAACACAAGTGTTTTTTAAATAAATTAATTTCCTCAGTAGACCATAATTTTTATGTAATCGGAGGTTCTTTCATTCCTGCTTGCTGTGTGGTTTGTTCTTCTTTCTCGGAATAAAATTTGTTTCTTTTGAATCATCTTCTAAACAAAAATAAATTACATAAATACTGCACAAACTATGACTATTCTTTTTTGGTTTAATGTTTAGTACATAAATATGCTAATATAAAAGCATTTTAAACATTTATTTATTAAATATACAAAATTAGTGTTCAAAAAACAAAAAGAGAAAGGGAACCAATCAAAAATGACATAGCATTTGTAAGAAGAGGTATAGTAAATTGATCGTATTTCTTTCCCCCTCCTTCTTCGCCCGAAGAGGAATTAGAAACATATTCCTTTTTATTAATAACAATTTCTAGCTTTTTATTTTTGCAATCTAGCAATTCTTCCTTTTCGGGTTTTAGAGAATTTTGGACACTTTTGCAATCATCATCACATCCTTGGTAACCTATAACACTCTTTATGGGTTTTTTCAGTGTGTCCCATAAATGATGTTTCCGAAGTCTGCAGTTTCTAATTAATTTCGGTAGTTTTGCACCACATTCCTTGGGATGTTTGATTTGAACATAACATCCGTTTACCCATTCCTCAGAGCTATTGGGAATGCAAAAAAATACTTATTTTTTCAATCAACGTATTTATGTCTTTGAATTAATAAAGTGTTTACCATTTCTTATACATCTTCGGTACTAGAACCCGTATTTCGTTTGACCATTTGACGATGGTATGTATTTTTTTGTAAAATTTTGCTAATATTTTTTCTGTCTCAATTAATGAGTAGAATATTTCGTCCACTTATTCTATACCGCAGGATTCAGTGACGTCTGCAACTTGAATACATTGGATATCTCCTCTACCAACATAAACGTCACTTCTACAAAAACTGCGTAATCTTTCGGATTTGTAGCATTGTTCAGCGCATCGACTGCATTTTTCCACTTTCTTAAGCAATAATCTCTGAGTTTCATTAAGTCATCCGTAAGAGGAAGCAATCTTTTTGATCGGTCTCTAGATTTTGACTTCCTACTACGCGCACCCAATTTGCCTCAATTAAATTGCACAATATTTTTAATTGTTCTAAAATGTAGCTAGAGTTAAAAAAAATCATCTTTGATAACTTCGCCTTTTTTGCATATTAGGTAGATTCCAATATCAATTAAATCCTTTAGGGTTTTGCCTTTGTGTAAAGCGTAAGATGTAGCTCCAAATGTTCGCTCACTTTCTCAATATTTGTTTGTCAATTTTATCGCTTGCACCAGGTAATCGATATGTTCTGGTCTGCAAAAATTATGAAATAATGTATTATAATGTATAATGTAATATAATCATACGAGGGTTGGGTAAAAAATTCTCGGCCGTACAATGAAAAACTGCGACTTTCAGTTAAACAATGATTTTATTTTTCTGCCTTCTCCTTTGACTTCAACACACGTGGTCCAGCGTTTCTCCAACATCAGTATTCCTTCCCGGAAGTGAGAGACTAGAAGGTTGTGAAAGTATTCATCCACGCCCCCCTCAACCTCCTTATTGGATGTGAGACGCTTCCCAATAACATATTTCTTCAAGTTTGGGAGTCTGAGGGTGCCAATAGGGGGGTTTGCCGATCAAATCGTACCTCAAATCCCGCAGTTTTCCTATCACCAACACATCCTTGTATGCAAGTACGTTGTCATGGTAAAGAATTATTTTATTCTTCAACCCAGGCCACTTTTCGCTTATCTTGGCATCAAGCTGGTCAAAAAGGTTGGAGTAATATTCACCTGTAATTGTTTTGTCTTATGAAAGGTAATAAATTAACAATATTCCTTTCGCATCCCAAAAAACGCTAGACATGACCTTTCCGGCAGATGCGATCGATTTCGCTTTCTTTGGCGCTGAACCACCGGCTTTCACCCACTGCTTATACTACTGTTTCGTTTCTGGCGTGTAATAGTGGACCCACGTCTCATAGATGGTAAAAAATTGCCGCAAGAAATCGGTTGGAACCCTATTAAATCGGTCCAAAGGTTGCTGCGAAAATCGTATGCGCATTTGCTTTTGAACGGCGCTCAGCAAACGCGGCAATCATCTCGCCCTGAACCTTTGCATCCCTAATTCTTTGTGCAAGATGTTTCGTACTCTTTCTTCCGATATTCCCACCGCTTCAACTATCTCACTCACCTTTACTCCCCTATCGTCCAGCATGATACCGTGCCCTTTTTTTAATGGTATCTGTGTGGTTGCGGTTTTTGGCCGTCCTTCACGTGGGTTATTTTTTAAGGATGTGCGAAAATTTTTAACAGCAGATACCCCTTAAAATTTTGTTAACATAGGATTAATTTCCTTAGGGGTTAATCCACCCAAATGGAGAAAGTTATCATCGTAAGATATTTACAACTATCCATTTCAACAAAGACGTCCACTGCAAAAATTCGTGTAAACAAACTACTTGAAGGAACAAGTTGAAACTTGTCATATGAGCTAATGACACGTACACCCAAGCAGGAAACATGAATTTTTCCTGATTGGAGTGTCATCTCTGTGTCGGGCCGTGAACCATTCAACTTACCCTCGTATACAACAATGTTATCATGTAAAATAAATAAACTCACTTAAATTCGACACCGCACACGCATACATGCACACATGCTCACACGCACACACCCTCACACGCAGACACGCACACACCCACACACGTACACACACACGCACGCATACACTCACACACGCACACACGCGCACGTGCACACACGCACACACGCACACACGCACACACGCACACACGCACACACGCACACACGCACAGGCACACGCGCACACGCGCACACGTGCATACGCGCACACGCGCTCACGCACACACACACACATACGCACACGCACAGTCAAACAGACATACCCAGACACACACAGACAAACACAGATACACTCAGACACACACGGCCACAAAGAGACACACACAGACACGCAGAGACACACACAGACACACATAGACACACACAGATACACACGCGCACTGATACAGACACTCATACAGACACATTGACAACACTCAGATACACAGACACAATAAACGCACAAACACAAACACACCACACACACACACACACACACACACACACATACACACAGACACACACACACAGCATACAACAGACACACACACACACACACACACACCACACACACACACACACACACACACACACACACACAGGCACACACGAAACACACAGACACACCAGACATACAGACACACAACACACACAGGCACACAGACACGCAGACACACACACACCACAGGCACACACACTACACACACATACACACACACGCACACAGCACACCACACACAGCACACGCACACACGCACATACGAACACACCAGCATACGCACACCACACACACGCACACGCACGCACACGCACACACACACACGCACATACGCACGACACCATACACTCACACATGACACACCGCACGTGACACACACACACACGCAACACACACACAGCACACATACACACACACGACACACACCGCACACACACACACACAAACGCACACAACACACACACCACAGGCACACAGCACGCGCACACGCGCACACGTGCATACGCGCACACGCGCTCACGCACACACACACACATACGCACACGCACAGTCAAACAGACATACCCAGACACACACAGACAAACACAGATACACTCAGACACACACGGCCACAAAGAGACACACACAGACACGCAGAGACACACACAGACACACATAGACACACACACAGATACACACACGCGCGCACTGATACAGACACTCATACAGACACATTGACAACACTCAGATACACAGACACACATAAACGCACAGAGACACAAACACACACACACACACACACACACACACACACACACACACACACACACACACACACACACACACAGACACACATACACGCACAGACACACACCGATACACACAGATACACACAGACACACACACACACACACACACACACACACACACACACACACACACACACACACAGGCACACACAGAAACACACAGACACACTCAGACATACAGACACACAAAAACACACACAGGCACACATAGACACGCAGACACACACACACACACAGGCACACACATACTCACACACATCACACACACACACACGCACACACGCACACACGCACACACGCACATACGCACACACGCACATACGAACACACGCACATACGCACACACGCACACACACCACACGCACACACGCACACACACACCACGCATCACCACTGCACACAGGCCACACA
>JARFJB010000281.1:0-55000 GCA_036346205.1 Vesta saturnalis
AAATGTACTTATCGAAGACCCACTTTGTAAATGTAATAATAAATTTACCACGTTCTTTCTTAATGGAACCTTTAAAAACCTTTTCTACAAAAAAGGTTGATTTTATCGCTATGCAACAAGGGAATCTTTCTTAAAGAATATTTGTTTCTCTTTATAATGCAGGGAAAATTTAAAAAAATTCAAATAAAAAAGATATGTATCATAATACACAGGTTAAGTGCAGAACAGGCCGTTGGGAATTAAAATATACATCAAATTTGGTACAATATCGTAGTAAAATATTAAAAATGTGTATCCAGTAACTAAATAATTTTTAAAATAATAAAATTTAAAGTCAAATTGTTTAAGACCTTATTACTCATACTTACTCCTTTCAAAAAAACGTTATAGGAATATGTGGCACTAACTTATCAAGTAGAATATCCCACTGAAGCTTTCGCGCATAATTTCTGGACATCCTGTATA
Organism: Vesta saturnalis; assembly: GCA_036346205.1. NCBI lineage: Eukaryota > Metazoa > Arthropoda > Insecta > Coleoptera > Lampyridae > Vesta > Vesta saturnalis. The sequence continues at coordinate 466 of JARFJB010000281.1, forward strand.
TATATACAGGGTGTCCCGAGAACTGACGGACATCCGAAGATAGGAGATAGAGGACAACAATGGGAGACGTTTTGACTTATAATTTTTTTGTCTGAGGTTTGAGTGCTGCAGTGTGGTAAAGGTTTTTTTGCGAAATCAGTTTTTTAGGTTTTTACGGAAACGGTACGTGATAACTGGAAACTATTAGCACTTTTACTACTAATATCATGGGTGGCCAATTCTGTGGTGTCAATTTTTTTTTCGAAATTCTAACACAATAGAGAATTCAAGATGGCGTAGGATTTTTTTCCCGAATTTAGTCACATCTAAGGAATCGAGTTTCAGGTACAGTTAAACAAAAAATTAAAAAAAGGAATTAAAATTTTTAAACTTTAAGAATAATTGGAGATCTTATGACGCCCAAAAATGTGTCGCATTTAACTGAAATTTTGTGGATAATTCATCCTAATTATCGTTAGCAACAATAACAAATTTCAGCTTAAAATAATTGAAACTGTAGAAATGGCAGAATTTTAACACTTAATTCGGTGAAAAAAATTAATAGAGCCGTTTGTTTTTTAATGACTTTAATGAACCCGTAGCCACTAATGGAAAAATCGTTTTTCTTTGGACAACTTTTATCTTTTCTGTGCAATTTCTAGTAGACGAATTAATCTGTAATATTGTATGAACAAAACTATCAATGTTTACGTGTGTAATACCTTTGATTAACAATATTTCTCAAAAATCACCGCAATTTCTGAAAGTGCCCACCTCCTTGAGCAAGGTAAACCCGCCACTTTATTGCAGCTGAAATTGCGGCCCTGGTGCATTCAGGTTTATCTTGGATCTCCCCCGATGCAGCTCTTATCCTGACAACCAGGTCTTGTTCGCTTGCAATGTCAGTCCCACTGTAGACCAGACTATTCATGTGGCCCTAGAGATAGAAGTCCAGTGGCGTCAGGTCAGGACAACGTGGTGGCCATTGGGCTGGTCTCCCAATCCACCAGCAAAAATTATTGAAATGTATCGCCTTATTAATTGTCCATTCGTTTCCAAAAAACTGATTGAAAGTAAATTTTCTTGAGCCAATGAAATGTTGCTCACCGATTTGGGAAAGTCGCATCTAAGTAGGTTCTGATAGGGACAACAAAGTGTGACAGCACTCTATCGTGCTAGAACCACATGTGGCCCCGCATAGCCAAAGGCAAATCATCTTAGTATGTACAAAATATTAGGTTCTATAAGTATACTTCTACACCCATGGCTACAAATTTTAGCTGCTTAACACTTTGGGTAATAAATAGATTTGGTGCTTTATGCTCAGTCGTAGATTAAAGTGGGCCAGGTTCATAAAATTATCGATTTTCCTTATTAACCAAAAAATATTTACATGTACCTAGATATGTTCGCCTTAAAATCGGAGTTGCTTCTCCCTGAAACTAATTGTTAAATACTCGGACGCCAACTTGTTTTTAAATATGGAATAGACAAACGATTATACAATAAAGTTAAAAGAAAATTTCTACAATAACAAATTTTATTACACAACCTATATTTAATTATAGATTGAAATACTTAATGCTAATGTTAGTAACGTTATAACCTAATGAATAATTAAAATTGTGAGTAATTAATGGAATCAGAATACCTTATTCTTGGTCACACTGTAGATAATGAAATGGCTGCATGCTGGGTCAGCGATTTTAGAAATTATTACGTAATATTACTTCACGGTTGAAATAAATCTGGATTTGTATGCTTTATAATTCCCAAATGGATAAATCTCATTCTTGATTAATCGTACTAATACCGTAAATTGGAATAACGGTAAAATAATTAATTGCGTAGATGTTTATAAATGTGAGAACAGTAACATTAAAGGTACATGTATTAAAGTTAAAGTAAAAAATAAAAAATAAACGTGAAAGTAAAAAAAAGTGCCTTAAAAGCAAACCTCTCAAACATTGTAAAATAACTTTAAATAAACTCTTCATAAAATTTATAGCACTTTTAATAAAAAATATTTAACAAAGCCACAATGGATGCCTACATCCACCCTAAAAATATCATCAATAAAGAATTGCTACAGTAGTATTTGCGAAAGAACATGTCTAGATTGAATGTGCAAATAAATACGTACGAGTTCTAATTAAAATAATTAAATGCATGTTTTTATGCAACTAGATATGCAACACGCGCTGCACGAAATGCACGTTAAGTTGCATACATAGAGGTGAATTATTAACAACACTTTCGAAGTTTGTTACAAATACTCTGGAGGCTACAGGAATGCCAAATACGAATCCCTTTCAGCCTACCTGGAAGTATGTACGGGCCCAGCAGGTATTAGTGGACTAGACCAGCCCATAAGATTATCGAAAAGCGCAGTTGAGCGACGTGATGGGTGATTGATTGGTGATTTTCTTCAGCCGATTCATGCTGGTTTCTAAAGTTCACTAAGCCATCTCTGTGGAATGCGGCTTCATCTGTCTACAGGATTCTTTGTTGAAAATTCCTTACTCCACGCCTCCGTACCCTCATGAAGTTACCGAATGTGACCCGGCGAACTTCATTCCCGGAATGCAGTAATTGAGTCTTTTGTAAATGATAAGGGTACAAGAATTGCTCTTTTAAAACATTCCAAACGGCTGTTTTATTACAGTTTATTACTTTGGCAATAGCGTGGGTACTCGTATTCGACTTCTCTTCAATCTTATGAAGTACGGCTTCGGGGAAAGCTAAGGGCGCGCCTCCAGCTCTATCATGCCGCTGTTCTGGCATCACTGACCAAGTTAGGAGAAGGCGTTGATGGGCTCCACTGAAAACCCTTCCACTGGTGTGCCTTCGTATTGGATATCTAATAAAGCAAAAATGTAAAGTAGCATAACGGAATGAAATCTACTGCGAGTAAAACAAATAAAATTTAGATAAACACATAAAGTTTAGCATATAAAAATGTAAACTTTCTCCATTATTGTACATTACAAAAATATTTACGTTTCGGATTTAAATCGTGCATTTTCTATTTATATTTTATATCAATTTAAATGTTTCGATAATAATTACAGTTATCGTCCTTAGTAGCTGCTAAAATCTTTAAGAAATTACTTGAGATGTTATAACAAATTTATTCAATACACCATTTAAATCGAAAAGATAAATCTAACACTACAGTAACAGTACGTACCTTACCTGCCTAAATGCATACAATCTAGCAGCTTGTCGACAATTTCCGTCTGCCAAACCATAAAAAAATGTATGTTTACGTACTATCATTTAGAAAAATTCATATCAACGTAATTTTCTGATTAAATCAATATTAAACACCTGTAAAGCTGGAGAAGTTATTTTTGCTGTCGATTAAGTTTTTTTTTTCCGAACTGAATATTAAAATTCTGCCATTTTAATTATTTAAAGCTGAAATTGGGTATTATTGCTAACGACAATTAAGATTAATTATCCACAAAATTTCAGCTAAACCCGACCAACATTTTGGGCGCCATAAGACATGCAGTTTTTCTTAAAATTGCAAAATTTTGATTTATTTTTTTATTTTTTTGTTTAACTGTAACTATAACTTAATACAGCAATGCAGTTTTTTATATTTATGATCAATGTAAAATTATGCGCACTGTAAAACAAAGATGCTACATTAAACGTGAAATTTAGCAAAATAATATTTTAAATATAATTAAGTAACTAGTAACAATTAGAAATACGTGATTTGCAAATAAATGAATTAAAGCACAGTAAAAATTCATTCCAAAAATTGAAGGAAATTGGTTTTAATAATTTATTAAAAATACAACAATTTTATAATTAGTCTTATGCTGAAAATGGGAATTCCAACTCTGTTAAAGGGTTACAAATAGATTCAGTTCTCCGATGAAGATCAACATGGCGTCGAAGCCTTAGGCGGGTTGGACAGGCAGGGTGTCGACAGCGGCGGGAACCGCTTTCGGTACTTCCGCGTTTACAACTACGCCTGCCGTCGCTCGGGAAAAACTGACGATGGTCCAGGTTAAGGTTGGCGGTGTCCTCTTCTGCCGCTGTGGTCTTTCCGTCTTCTTCCGTTGTGGAGGTTGAGGGAACCTCAGGCAACTACTGTAGCTAGAGGGGTGATCCCCACCGCAGTTAACGCACTTTAGCCGGTCTGTTCGAGGTTTTAGTGCATTGGCTGAAGTGGTGATCTCTGGTGCACTGTAACCAGCGTGGTCCCACCATGCAGTAACATTGTGCTTGACGGAAACCCTGACACCGGTGACACTGGCCGATGCTGAATTTCCGCCGCAAGTCTTCTGCGGTGACGCGGAGGCGGGTGACGTACTTCATCTCTCGGATCATCTTCTGGTTCGTTATTCTCGGTAGGTGTATCAGCATAAGTGGGATTGCTCGATCTCTTTGCTTCATCCTGAAACGAGAAGTCACATTAATACCATGCAGTGTTAGGTCCGAGCTAACGTCAGCCTCGGATAGCTCTACGGGTAGGCCTCGTATCACTACCTTAGCTAATTCCTCGCTCGTAGCAGGTAGGTATGATACTCCGTACCACACCTATCCATACACCTCACAGCCTGTCTCGGTCCACGAGTGAGGCAGGCTGGATCCGGATTCCCTCGCTGATTTACTTGGCTTTCGTGAAGTCCATCTGTTACCGGGGGTTCTTTCTCCCTGGTGTCTTCTGGGGTCTGCGTCTGATCCATCGCTGCAGGGCTGTAGGTGTACTCCTCCAGTGCCTTCTACGTGTTGTCTGCCGGCGGCGGCGTTGGTGGGGGGACTGTGGACGTCTTATTCGACCTCTTATTCTGGATCACGAAGTCGTCGGGGCTGGATGATCCGGTGCGGGCGCCTTCTTCCTTCAGCGTTGTCGGTGGCGGCTACCGCGGCAGTGGATATCGAGGGGGCAGCTGGTTGTGTCTCGGCAGGCAGGGTGCCGTTTTCTGCTGGTCCTAGCCAAAGTGTCTTCTTGGATTATCGCAGGCAGAGCAACGGCGGGATCTGCTTTCTGAATTGCGGAATCCCTAACGCTGGGAAGGTGCAGACCTCTTCGGAGTCGAAATCCGTATCGAAAATCACGAGCTTTCACTCAAAATTGCACCGTATCGTTATCACGATGCCGACAGTTGTCGTTCATTCTTTTACATAAGATATTACCTATTACTGAGCACGATAGCTGTAATTGTTATCAAAATTTATATAAAGATAAATAAAAGAATGCTTGATTTAATACCTAAAAGATAAATATTTTCGTTATTATGATTTTTGCGTTTTCGTATATCATAAATTTATTTTGGCATCTCAAGTAATTCTTAGAGATATTACCATTTACTGGGAGCAATTTTAACAACTATAATTATTATCGAAATGTAAAAATGTGTGTAAAGTTAAATAAAAAATACACGATTTATTACCAAAAAGATAAGCATTTTAACTATGTGTGATAATCGTGAAAGTGTACATTTTCATATTTTAGCAATATTACCGTAAACTCACGTGGCACTGAAAAGGTTAACTTCCTGGTACTATGTGACTAATTATTGCAAAAGAACATTTGTAAAGAAGAAATAAATCGAATTTATAGTAAATATAGTGACCTTAAGAGTCAATGTCAATGACATAACACCATTTACGTTTCGTTATACGTACTAAATGGTACATTTTTTCCTTGTTGGCAAAACTCATTAACATAATTGGTATGTCACTACGTTCGTCCGTCAAAGCTACAGATTCGCCACAAAAAGTGTCACTTTAGCTTCTTATAAAATAATATACTATTGCACGATTGAGCGGGCCTTCTTATTTGGCAAGGCGAAAAATAGACGTATTTTTCATGATTTTTTTTGGTGGAAGCTAAAATTTCACGAGTTAGATTGTTCTTGAAGATTATATAATAATGTTTGAAGAATTTTTACAACATTTACAAGCATGTATAATTATATATATATATATATATATATATATATATATATATATATATATATATATATATATATATATATATATATATAATATATATATATATATATATATATATATATATATATACATAGAAGATATTGTAGTGAATGTAAGAATAGGTTCCAAATGGAATGTATGTATTTAATTGTATCTATCTGTAAAAATTTAAAAACGTTATTAAATAATCTCTAAATAATCAAGCATATGAATTTTTCGGTTTCCAAAAAAAATCATAAAATGCATTTATTTTTCGCATTACTGCTGAATGAAAAAATTCTACTATACCGAAGTTACAGATAGCGCAGAACGAATAACATTTTATTTTATTTGTTATTTTATGTGTTATTTCTTATTTTAACTCTTTATTTCATAATGGTTTTGTGATAAAACTACAATTCTAAAAATTTTTAATTCACTTTTTATGTGGTTCTTTTATTCGGACACCAAATGTATGACATAACACAATTTGCAATTGGTATAGAATACAGGAAAATTTTATGTTTTGCCAATTTGCGTTGGTACTAATGAATGTACAGTCTATTGTTTATAACCCTAGTCCTGTAGGTTATGCTTATTTATGGTGCGTTACCTTTCTTTGAGAATATAATACGATTGTGGAAATATTAATTTCTTTGGTAATCAATTTTAGAATTAATTTTTTACTAATCATAGACTCATTATCAGTAAACTTTATATAATTTTAAAATTTTGAGAGATCGTAACCGATGTGAATACGTATGATTTCGCACTATAATTATGTAATATTTGTTTTGTTGTTTTTATATTTGAGTTATAATAAAGTAAAATAACGTATTAAAATGTGCAAAAAAAAAAACATTAACTTTAAATTTATGAATTAAAAAGTTAATATTTCTTCGCCTACAGCCCTGAATTACAAAGACACAAGAAGCACACTACATAATGTCCTGCAAGAGGTAAAAGGCAGCAGAGAACTTCAAAAGGAGTTAACTAAAAAACCGAATAAAGCAGAAGCATATAATGCTGACAATGCGTTGGATCTGCTTCTTGAAGTTGACGTAACTCGACACCAATATCAGCTATTACGGAACGGCGCAAAAAACCTGCAACATGATATATACCCTTCATACAACCAACTTCTCGAGGCAAAAAAGAGGTGTTACCCAGATGACATTCAGATAACAGAATCATTTGCTGAAGTGTCACTGCAATCAGTTTTAGACCATACCGTGCGTCGTTTGCTTCTGGTTCAAGAAGAAGTCCCTTGTAGAATCCCAAAGAAATATTGCTTTTGAAATAGGGTTGTGACGGGACCACAGGCCAAGCCTAGTACAAACAAAAGGCCCAAGAGGAAGGATTTCAGGTCACAGATATCTTTTTCACTTCTATTGTCCCACTACAACTGTTCTATGACGAAAAAATGGGAAAGATTGTAGTTTGGCAAAACTTGCGTCTATCATCGGCTAGATTTTGTAGGGCGATAAGGTTGCAGTTTAAGAAGAAACTGTGGAGCTCACTGAGAAAAAAGTCAAGTGCATACAAGACCAAGCGGCATCTCTGGGTCCTACAATTGCTGAAATTAACGATACCACATTTGCAGTTCATCATACGCTTCAGTTGACCATGATAGATGGCAAAGTGTGTAATACACTTACATCGACAAAATCGTCTCTAAAATTGTTACGTGTGTGGCGCAACACCGAAAGATATGAACTGCTTCAAAGCAGTAATTAAATCTGAAGATCCGGAAACGTTTCAGTTTGGGTTGTCAACTCTGTATGCTTGGATACGTTTCATGGGATGGTTGCTCCATGTTTCTTATCGGTTGGGGATAAAAGAATGGCAGATGCGGGGAGAGGTCAAGAAGGATGTTACAAGAAAGACGAAGATGATACAAGAAAAATTGAAGATAGAATTAGGCCTCCACGTGGATGAACTAAGGCATGGTGGAAGCGGAACAGCAAATGATGGCAATACGGCCCGCAGGTTTTTTGAAAATGCAGAAAAAGTCGCTGAAAGCACAGACATTCACAACAGCCTAATACATAAATGTGCGATTCTTCTGCAGGCTTTTTCATGTGGGCTGCATATCGAGACAGATGAATTCGAACAGTGGACCAAGAATATCCACGAATTATATATTAGCCTTTATCCGTGGTAGTGTCAGGGTATTTTTAACACCCTGTATACGTATTGCGTAATTTTGTTTGTAGTTCTATTCACTTAGTTAGATTCCGTATACAAATATATTTTTTTTTTGTCAAATTGTTTTATAGGTAAATTTGTGTAACGCGTGTAGCGACCTTTAGGAAAGGTGTATGGCGAGCTTTAGTTTTGTTTGTTTGTGAATTATTAATCCGAAATTTAGGTTGTTTTTCCTTATTGTTTCCCGTTTATCGAAGTTTGAGTAACGTTTATTTGTATATAAGTGTAAATAACGTTTATTTCGTTTGATTTCCTTAAAAAATTAAGTAATTTAAATAAATAGTGTAGGTTTATATGTGTATGATGTCATATTGGCGACATAAAGACGCTTAAGTATAGTTGTTCAGTGTAATAGTGAATATGCTGGTTTTAAGTCATAGAGGTTGAATGTGGGACTGATTGTTTGTACTTAAATGAAAATATAGAGATGCTTTGCACGTTACTTTTGCTGACGTTTGAGATTTTGGAAATTACCGAGTCCTTACGGACGAAAACGAATTTGTGTGTTTGGGATACTAAATCTTCCCCTTCCGTTTTTTTTAATTGGTGGAATTAACTTAGATAAGATTTTTTGTGAGTAGTGGGATTCAAAATCAAAGATGGATTTTTGGTAATAATTTGCTTGATTCTGAAATTGACTGCGCTCTCGAGTAGTATTACGGTGACGTTTATTGTTACGCTTCAAGGGGTGGTTTAGAACGTTGATATTTTGGACCTTGTGGTGTTGAACGAACGTACTTTTTTTTGTGTAGTAAGAGTAGTTAAGCTACTTCTGAAGAGAACCTGTAAAGGGATTTTATTAAAACTGTTCATCACCAGAGGATTATACCTAGTGCCGATTTCGATTTTACGTAAAGTTACCTAGAGGACATCGTCGTGTTTTATTAGTGCTTCGGTGAACTCTTTGGTTTATATCGCTTCTGCGGATTTTAAAATTAACGTTCTTGAGTGCCGCTTATTTATCGTACAAAGCGTGTTTAAAGATAAAGAAACTTTCGCAATATAATAAAATTATATTTAATCAAATCATTTTGGATTGTTAGTGGAAATAAAACCATTTAAAAGATTAAAGTCAACAAGCAAATTGAGTGCACAAATTAGTATTTTAAAAGAAGTTTTTAATTTATGCAGTAACATTTTAACGCGATCCAATTAAGGAATTGTTTGTGTACAAAAGAACAATAGTCAACATTTTATTCATCATTTTGCCAGAGCAAGAAGATTTCATTCCCGTTATAGCAGTAACCGATCACCTGGTTCGCTTTCATTGTTGTAACACAGGAGAGGTGTAATTCTAGACTTTAAGGTAACATAATATTGTTTTTTTTTATTGAATATTTCAAGATTTTTGTGTGTTTCGAATTATTTTTTTGTGTTAACGAAGGTTTGAAAGCGGTGTCGTATTTTTTTTTTTTGGTAAATTAAGTTGTTTTTTTTTAATTTATTTAGTGTAATTAATAATAGTTCTGACGCTCCGCCTTCACACTTTGTTATTTATTTTAGTATTAAAGGGTAATTGACCCTATTGTAGTGTGGGTATATAATCCACGATATATATATATATATATATATATATATATATATATATATATATATATATATATATATATATAAATATATAGGTTAAACCATTTAGACCGGCGTAAAGCAGCATTCTGATCAGACATCCTGTCGCCTTTTAAGCCTTTGTATTTTTTTTTGTTTATACGCATTATCGTATGTTTATATTTATCCTTTTTTTATTATTTTATTATAGCTTTGTTTAGGTTTTATAAATGCGTTTTAATTCTGTGGAAACCCTTTTGTGTTGCATAAAAGTTTTTTTGCAAATTGCAAGTTACCGGTAATTTAGTTTTAACGTAACGAAGTTAGTTTTTTTATTTTTGAGTAGTAGCGTTATTAATATTTAGTGTTTTATTTGATTTTTTAGTTGAGAATTAATTCATTTAGAGTGCATTCTATAGCTTTTTTTTGTTTTGTTTTGATTATTATTTAATGCCTAATTATTTACACTGAGGTGTAATAACGTAACTTTATTAAGTGTTTATCACGCTTTTATTTGACAAGCGTGCAGTGCTTTTGAAGCCCTATTTCAGGTGGTTTGCTGAGTTGCTGTCCAGCACACCTGGAATTGATTGCGGATAGGTAAGCGTATGTTTTTTGTATGTTTAGACACGCTATGTACTCGTAATTTTGGCACGACGACCCTTATTTTGACTACCAAACATTCTGGCGCCCTTAACCGAACCGATTTTGTCTTCATCCCCTATTTTGACTTACGTACGATTTACTATTCTGGATGTGCAAAATTTTTCAACATCTGACCTACACCCATACGCTGGCTAGTCGGGGCAAAAAGTCCAAAACTTTCATATAATAATTTTCTTCAAAACCTGAATATCCACACGTGTAGCCGCCATTTTGCTTACAATAATTTTGACTTTAGATTAGTAATCAGCGATCTTAAAAACCTCCATATATTGATTTTCATCAAAACCTGATATCTTTTCCACATCTGTAGCCGCCGTATTGGATCCGCCATTTTGTTTACAATAATTTTGACTTCAAATTTGTAATCTGCGATCTCGAAAACCCCCACATAGTAATTTTCGTTAATTTATGACATCATTCCCACACATGTTATCGCCATATTGGATGCGTCATTTTGTTTATAATAATTTTGACTTTAGATTTGTAATCAGCGACTTAAAAAATCCTTACATACTAATTTCTGCTCGAATATAAGTTCATTTGGAAATTGGGCCAGCTTTTGAGTGTGGCTGGACCACTGTGCAATCGTGCAAAAAACAGTATGAGCATCACGAACATTAAGGATTGTACCGGTCTCCGGTCAAATTGGAGGCTTCGCCATTGCTCAGCCTCCAAACATGGTCGTCGACCGGTAATCGTCCCTTACGGTTCTTGATACTCAATATACTATTTTTTATGTTTTTAACCAGACCATAACTATACCTAAATGACATCAATGCTTCACAAAACTTAGGGTAAGCAACTAACTAATAATGTATGTATTCAGATTGCTTGAAATGTTGCGAAGACGTTTGCAGCCGCAGAGGGGTTGTGACAAGATGTATCTTCGGAAAGCTTTTCAGTTTGTTTTGGAGTGAAATGATATTTGTTGTCGAGTGAAGAAACAGTGTGTGGTATTCGACATTGTCCAGGCATGTTCTGTTGACATCCATTCTGTTCAGTCTCTAAACCGAAGTCATTTTGTCGCCGGCCACTCATCAACAATTTGAAAATGTGTGGTAGCGCATCCATCTCCACTTCGAATAAAATGTCGGAAATTAGTTTCTGAGTAAACGTGTTTTGTTGGCCATGGACGTGTTCGAGTTTATTAACCACATGTTTTTCAAACTCTTGAAAAGCAAGCCTGTAACGAGTCCAGATCGTTTCCTATCAACGCCATAACTTCAGTTGTAGCTAATGCGAATTGAAAATTTTTGTATTTTGTATTAGGCCGGATGTCAGACGGTGGAGTCATAATAATGTTGAAAATAAATACGGAATTTAACATTGTTACTGAAGTTTATGCATGTTGCGCTTTACACAACTTTTTGCGCAGAACATCCTCCCAAAAGCATACGTCTCCTAAAAGTATGGACCGGGAAAATATTTCTGTTGAACTAGACCAAAAATGTTACCTCCACCTTCAGCATAGAACAAGAGGTCCAATTTTAAATAGTGCTGTTGTGGTCATAGATAAATTAAAAAACTACTTTAACAATGAGGGGTCTGTGTCTTGGCAAAATAAATTCGTAACCTTAAATAAATTAATAACGGTGTATTTAAAATATTTAAATAATTCATCCATGGTACTTCTAGACTGACCTGGTATCTCATAATCCGCTAAGAAGCGTAAGTAACATCGAAATACCACAAAGATGGTTTGTAGATCGTATTCTGCAGTCACAGATCGATGAGATTTTCTTACTTTTGCCATCTCTTTTTGGGAAACACTCCTTAAAAGAATTATTTTGTGTGCGGTAGCGTCAATTTTTTTGAATTTTTCTATCAAAATGTACCAGGCTCCTATTTTCGTTCTCAGTATATTCCTTGGATTTGATACGCCAAATACATGTAACGCGATAAGCTCCCGGGAACATTGCCAAATATCTGCCAGCACCGCTTAATTAGCGAACAAAATGGGACCGTATCGACTGCAGTTCAAGGATAACTGTACCCTACCGCCTTAGTTATCGCTGCAACTGTACCGTCTCCGCACAGTTCTCAAAACTGTACAGTTTTCCCATCTGTCTAAACGTGATGAACTATGCAGCCAAAGAATTGTGCAAAACTTAGCGTCTGGACTGCGCTTAACTAAAGAATAATTTTTGTACACTCTAGCCTTACATTTATTAGATAAAAAATAGGCAATTTAGCGTTTTGGAAACTTGGTTACACATGTAATAATTTATATACAGGGTGTCCAGAAACTTACCTGACAAACGGAAACTACACATACTAGACATGGTTTTATGTCGCTTTAATCTTAATTACCTTAATCGAAGAATGCCTCCTAACGGAGCTAGAGCCCTTTGAAGGTGGCACCCTCAAGTCACTTTTTGTTAAATATCTCAAAAACACCACTACGTAAGTTCAAACTTGGTACAACGAATAAGTCGATAATGACAAACCGGCCACTGAGAACGCGATTTTCTTATTGCCATCACGGTCCACTTGGGGGAAGGGAGGGCAACAGCTTTTTTTTAACGAAAATGTTTATTTTCAATTTTATAATGGATTTCACATCAAATTTAAAAACGTTACGATATTTTCCAGACAAAATGTGTTCCAGTTACACAGTCGTCAGCAACTGGGCCTGTCTGTTTCGACCTTGGCCGCCCTTGTGACCAGGTCGATCCAATGCAATAGTATTGTTCGCTTGACTAATACGATAGCGAGCAGACCGGTTTACTAGCCAAATGGTGCCCCGGACGATGTAGCATTCCTTACTAACGGTATCGTCCTACTACCGGACAGTTAAATACAAAATTAAATACAGTTAAATACAAAGCGAATAAAGAGAAAACGTTCTCCAACATCAAAGGTTCGAAATAGTAAGTACATTTGCATAATAAAAAAAAATAGTTATATTAGGGTAAAATTTCACCAACACTTTATTTTTATACATGTTACGAAGCTTATCTAAAATTGATCATGTATTTTAGTAAACATTTTATCGTTTAGTGAAGCAGAAAGATCATTAACAATAATAGTGAAAATATGAATGTGTCCAATGAGGAATATCACAGTGAACTCGAATTAATAGTTGACACCCGACTATTTGATATGACGTTGAAATGGATGTATATAAATCTGTTAAAGTACACTGCAGTACTTTTGACATCCCAGAAGTTGAAAATGTTGTTCATTAATCAAGAGTTGTACCTGTTTTGAAAGTCAACTGTTGTGCTAAATGGAGTGAATTAGCCATTATGTAAATTTTATTGCTTTTATATTTTATATTATCTTTGTTTAATTATGTTTGAACAACTGTTTTCGTAAAGTAAATAATTTTTTTTATTTAAGACTTTACCAGAACATGAAGATAAACGTACAGAGCAAGTGCTTTCCCAAACAACAGAAAACGATAAACAGATATGACAACTTATAGATAAAATATAACATTTACTAACTATTTGTAAAATCTTCAATCCGGGGGGGGGCGGGGGGGGGGGGTCGAAGGATTGAGGATATGGGCTACTTCAATACATCCCTTGTTGATTACTGAAATCATGCACCACAGTCCAGATGTACGCTTTTCAAAATATGGAAATTATCAATGAGAAACGCCTAAGACCCACTACTGTTATAAAACTTGGACCGGATCTTCTGCACGTATGGAGGCCACTATTATTGCAGTGGTCTTTCAGAGAAGTATAGAAATGTATAACCTAATTCTTATCAGAGTGATAGCTGATGGAGACAGTAACACTTATAAAAAAATGTTGGAATCACACCCGTATGATACACATAAGGTGAAAAAAATCGAATGCAAGAACCATTTACTGCGACATTATTCCAAGACAATAAGAGAACCTGTTAAAGACACAATAGCAGGGCCTTTAAATTTAATCAAAATAATTGAGATAAGAAAGATGATTTTGCAATTTTACATAAAGGGATTTTTTTAAATATTAACTTTTGTAGCAAAACCAATTAAGGTTACGGTGGGCAATAACGAAGTCTATAACAAGAAGGAAAAACGAAGCAACATCCCTTGAAGAAAAAATAAACAATTTTAAACGAGGTATAGATAACTCCCTTAGTCACGTAGCAAGTGTACAGCTCCTGTTGTGAGCTATAACACAAGAAGACCTATCTACACTATACGAAAGCTTCTGTCGCCAGCAAAAAGTCCATGCAAACACACTAAGAAATTGGAAAAGAGAAGAATTGAAATAAGTAAAAATAGAAAATTTAGTGTACGAAATGTGAAAGACCAGACATGTCCGAAGAAGATATAGAAACTGCAAAAGAAAAGTTTATAGAAGGCTTAGATAAAACCCCGGGAGGTATTCAAATCATTGAATGCCTAACCAAGCAGCAGCAATGCTCTGATGTTATTTGGAGAGACGAAAGCGTCTGACCGCTTTAATGTTCGGCGTAGTTTGCCATCAAAAAAGGACTAGTGTCTGTAAATCTTTAGTTGAGGCCATTTTGTTCCCTAAAATGTTTCATTCTGGCGCTAAAATGTTTCATTCTGGTGCTTCTGTTTATGAATTATTTGAACCAGTTGCTCTAATTGTCTTGGAAAAATTATTAAGAAAAACATCGAACCATGTAGTCTTTTTATTGATGAAGAATAACGATTTCTAGCAGCGTTTCCAGATTGGCTAATCGGAAAAAAGGGTCTTGTAGAAACAAAGTGTCCATATTCTGCAAGAGATGTGGTATTACCAAAAACAAGGGCAACTGCATATAACGAGACCGATATACTGCGTGTCTGGGCCCTACACGGATTGAAAACAGAAGCAATAGTTGCAGATGACTCTTTCTGGTTACGCGAAATGCAAAGTCGCCTTATTTTTTCTACAGAAACGACATCATTCATCTGCTTAAAATGCTTGAATCTCCCGCGAAATTGGTATTAGTGATTGGTCAGTGCAACAAATTACTAAAAAGCAGCTGAAGTTCAAATCTTACGAACGCCAAAAAGTACAGCTCCTTACGGACTATAACAAGCCAGTAAAATTTCAAAAATATTACCAACTTCAGATAATGAGCGATGCTGAGGAATTACTTTCACATACGAGAAGTTGCTAACCGTGGAACAATGGACTAAAATTAACTGTGACATGTGACGTGATCATAAGCTCAGCAGTACTCCAGTGACAAGGAATGGACTTTCCAACAGAACTCTGCACCCGCGCATAGTGATTCAAGAGTGGTGTGAGTCACTTTTTCCAGATCTTAGTGCATCTTCCGATGGTGGTCGATTTTGGGAACCAGAGCCTGTGCTAAGGCTCATAAGAGCTTAGAGTTATTGAAGCAATTTTTGCGCCGTCCGTTGTATCGATTGTCATCGCATAAACTGCGTCCATACCCAAAAATTTGACGCTGAGACTGGGCGCTTGGTATTTTACTCAAAATTATACCATGTCATTCCTTCACATATGCATTATGCATTATATAGCGTGGCATACGTTATACTGCAGTAAAAATTATACCATTCCATAAGAAAAATAGGTTATGTACCACTCTTATGGAACCCTCTGTATATGCGAAAATATTTGTAGGTTATAGTGTGATTGAATTCAAGCAACTTTTATATATAATAAAAAAACTGTGTACAGTTTGCCCGTAAATTCACTTTGACGCAATAACCCTACATATATATATATATATATATATATATATATATATATATTTCATATTTTCACATTTTTCATATAATCGTTGACTAGTGGCGATGTTTTCGTTATGTGTTAAAAATTTTATTGTGTGCATGTGTAACTTTAATTAATGACTCACGTTAGTTTGTCTTGATAAAGGAGTAAAGAATTCCGAAAGCTCGACTCAGCAAGGGTTTTACTTTCCTGGCCTTACCTACTTTGACTGACAAACAGTTACGTGTAAAACCACAAACTATTTAATATAACTTAATATTGTTATTTTATGAATAGATGCGGTTTCCGAACACGTTCAATAAAAGCAAATATAAACATTGATATTCGAAACAAATCCGGAAAAGGTTTTATTGGCACAACCTCGGGTTGGATTTAAAAATGTAAATTGGAATTTATTCCACTTTATGCAATATTGGTATGGAATTCATTAGATTTATGTGGTTTAATTTATAAGTAATACAAGAAGAAAATTAGAACAAAATGAGATCTAGGTCACTTCAAAGAGGCAAAAATAAACTTTTACTAAATGTTCTGTGCGTTTAACTTTCATCTTTAAAACAAAGGTGACTTTCTTAATAAGCTCATCGTTTTCGTTTATGTTCTTATAAAATATTCATTTGGTTAACCTGAATTGTGACCATCTTGTGACTTACTGAGCTCTCCCTGTTGAATGTAAATCATTTATAAGCGTTTCAAGCAGAAACCTAAATTAGGTCGCTACATTTGATCACTATGCTTTTTAGGTATTAATAAGATATCACTATATTAGCTTACCTACTATTAAATCTTTATTGTGTACAAACTCTATTTAAATGTATTAACTTATTCAACAGTTATATATTAAAACTCAATTTTAGTGTTAGAATGAATTTATGCGATTTATGAATAATAATAAGAGAGGGAGCCTGTGATCAAATGTAAAACGTTTTTAAATTTAAACTTATCTATTACGATACGATATGCATAAGTCTTGAGATTGCAGGCAAGCACGAGCATAGGATTTCCTGAAATTGAATTTTTAATATTTTCTTTTCTGTAATTAAAAAATACCTCTAGAGAACATGATCACAGCACAGATTTTTTGCAGACACACGCACGCACGCACGCACGCACGCGCGCACGCGCACACACGCACGACACGCACGCCACGCACGCACGCACGCACGCACACGCACGCACGCACGCACACACACACACACACACACACACACACACACACACACACACACACACAACACACAACGCACGCACGCACGCACGCACGCACCACACACACACACACACACACACACACACACACACACACACACACACACACACACACACACACACACACAATATATATATATATATATATATATATATATATATATATATATATATATATATATATATATATATATATATATATATATATATATATATATTTATAACAGGAGTAAATCAAATAGGGTCACCCTGTAACTTTTGAACGGTCATTAAATTTTGGTGGGTTATATTGGCGGCGGTTTGGGATTTTTTACATAAAAAAACAATATGACCGACTTCCGGTTTCACCAGAAATGACATAAAAGCTGAAAATTTAAATGGAACACCTTGTATATTTTTACATATTTGGATTATTTGGATTCAAATACATACAGTACATCTATCAAATGTTAACTCAGGTGCCATTTTAATTTAATTTTTTGCAAATATTTTTTAAGTTTAGATCATTTTGACGTCTAATTTTTGTTTGTTAGTTTGTTAATGATCAATTTTAGAAATTGCGGTTTTTTAACTAAAACCAACTGTTCCCAATGGAAACACACATGGGCCACCCTGTACATAAAATAGCTCTTTCAAGTACTAGTAAAACCGTATGCATAGTAATTTCCTTAGTTTCTAAATAAAGCAGAATTTTCTCATTTTTATTAACACAGCATGCTCCTAAAGCCGACTCTGTCAAGGTAAAATTTGCTTTTGAGTTGACATTTGGCAGATGAACTGTATGTATTTGAAACCGTAGAATCCAAAGATGTAAATATATGCAGGTTGTTCCATTTAAATTTTCTGCTTTTGTTTCATTTCCGGTGAAACCGGAAGTCGGTCATATTGGCTTTTCATGTCAAAAAATCCCAAACTGGCTCTAATATAACCCATCAAAACTTGAACAAAATCTAACGACCCGTTCAAAAGTTACACATTTACTATATATATATATATATATATATATATATATATATATATATATATATATATATATATATATATATATATATATATATATATATATATATATATATATATATATATATATATATATATACATATATTAAATTGTAGTTTGATTCTTTAAGAACACATTAGACCTATTGCTGATTTTACACAACTGGTCGAAATATCATATAGAGTTGAAAAGAAAGTAATTTTTTGTTAATTTTTGAGACACTCAGTAGAGTGGACGAGTAAAATTTGATATCATTTGATAATGCCAGATTAAGGATTGATCTTTTCTGAACATTTTCATTTTTTTATTTACTCTGATACCGCAGTTATTAAGGGTGCTACAGGGTTTTATTGGAATTAGTGCATTGGCACACTTTTTATGGGTTGCAGGTAGCTCTCGTTCAGATATGGGACAATCTGCTTCAAGAGTTGCTTGATAATCTCATCAGGAGCATGGAAAGACGGATGCTCTCATAAGCGCACGTGGAGGTCACACACGTTATTAAAACATTTGTTATTGTTGGTGTCTTGAAATCCTTCGACCCCCTAGCAACTCATAAAATGTGTACCAATGCACTAATTACAACAAATCCCTGAAGCACCCTTAATAACTGCGATATCAGAGTAATTAAAAAATAAAAATGATCAGAAAAGATCAATCTTTATTCTGGCATTATCAAATGATATCAAATTTGTCAACTCTGTAAATGACATTTCGACGAATTGTTCAAAATCAGCAATAGGTCCAATGTGAGAAAATTAGGTCAAACTCAGTGTAAATTTTGCCAGTTTCCTAATTTTGCCTGATATATGCATATATATATATATATATATATATATATATATATATATATATATATATATATATATATATATATATATATATATGGGGGTATAAAAACTAAGATGCGTTGATAAATTCATTATTTCTGATGTTCAGTATAGTGAGAATTAAGTTTTCGAAACACCTATTGATCTAGTGATTTGAAGATGATAATAATAATAATAATAATTAGCTGCCTCGGTGGTACCATGGTTAGAAAGCTTGCCTTTAATCCGAGCTGAACGGGTTCAAACCTGACCGAGATAGCCGTTTTTCTAAAACGAAGAAAAACCTAGCGCTCTTTCTTCTGGGATAGGAATTAAACCTGTAGGTCCCTTGGCAATACGATCATTAACACGTTAAATGTCCCCTACTAAAAAAGAAATTCCTTTTATTACACTTAGCCTTTTATTATTGTAACAAGGGAAGTATTTTTGCTTCTTCACTTTTACACCACTAACTAGATTTTATTGCAATTTCACAATTTATAGGGCAGCGTGACTATTAATTTGTCACCCGTACTGCGGCATTTATCAACTATTTACTACTATTAACACTTATTCCCCTTTTACAAACCTTTCATGCATTTCAAAACTGCGAGTTTAATTAAAAGCTTTATAATGCAATTTGTATATACGTATTGCAACCAAACTCAAGCTTTCCACCTTAATACTAAATACACAAAGGTTATGCAATCGACTTTTTCTTAACTATAACTAAATCTACTTATTAGAACATATTAGAACTTTTGGCAGTTTCGCCAACATCGTTGATCGTGTGTGTGCGTGCGAGCATGTGTTCGAGTGTGCTTGTGTGCGTGTGTGCGTGTGTGCGTGTGTGCTTGTGTGCGTGTGTGCGTGTGGGTGTGTGTGCGTGTGTCGCCGTGTGTGGTGTGTGCGTTGCGTGTGTGCGATGTGTGTGCGTGTGCGTGCGTGCGTGTCATGTCGTGTGTGCGTGTGCGGTGTGCGTGAGTACGTGTGGCATGTGTACGTGTATGCGTGTGTGCGGTGTGCTGTCCGTGGGCGTAGTGTGCGTGTGTAGTGTGGAGTGAGTGTGTGCGTGTATGTGTGCGTGTGCGGTGTGCGTGTGCGTGTGTGTGTGCGTGTGTGCGTGTGTGCGTGTGTGGTGTGCGTGTGTGCGTGTGTGGTGTGCGTGTGTGCGTGTGTGCGTGTGCGTGTGTGCGTGGTGTGTGCGTGTGCGTAGTGTGCGTTGTGCGTGTGTGCGTGTGGCGTGTGCGTGTGTGGTGTGACTGTGTGCGTGAGTACTGAGTACATAGTGCTGTGTGCGTGTAGTGTGGCGTGTGGCGGTGCGTGTGCACGTGTGCGTGTGTGGCGTGTGTCGTGTGTGCGTGTGTCATGTGTGCATGTGTGCGTGTGCGTGTGCTGTGCGTGTGTGCGGTGTGCGTGTGTGCGTGTGTTCATATGTGCGTGAGTGCGCGTGTGCGTGTGTGCGTGTGTGCGTTTGTGCGTGTGTACCTGAGTGCGTATGTGCATGTGTGCGTGTGTGCGTGTGTGCGTTTGTGCGTGTGTACCTGAGTGAGTGTGCGTGTGCAGTGTACGTGTCCGTGTCCGTGTCTGTGTACGTGTCCGTGTCTGTGTCCGTGTCCGTCTCTGCTTCTGTATCTGTGCCTGTGTCTGTGTCTGTGCCTGTGCCTGTGTCTGTGTCTGTGTCTGTGTCTGTGTCTGCGTCTGTGTCTGTGTCTGTGTCTGTGTCTGTGTCTGTGTCTGTGTCTGTGTCTGTGTCTGTGTCTGTCTGTGTACCTGTGTCTGTGTCTGTGTCTGTGTCTGTGTCTGTGTCTGTGTCTGTGTCTGTGTCTGTGTCTGAGTCTGTGTCGGTGTATGTGTCTGTGCCTGTGCCTGTGCCTGTTTTTCTGTCTGTATCTGTGTCTGTGTCTGTGTCTGTGTCTGTGTCTCTGTCTGTGTCTGTGATCGTGACCGTGTCCGTGTTGGCGTCGGTGTCGTTGTCCGGGTCCGTGTCCGTGTGGTGGTGTCCGTGTCCGTTTGAGTTTGTGTGTGTGTGTAGTGTGCGTGTGTGCGTGTATGTGTGCGTGTGGTGCGTGCGTGCGTGTGTGCGCTTGTGCATGTGTTGTGTGTGCGTGTGTGTGTGTGCTGTGTGCATGTGTGCGTGTGTGCGTGTGCGTGTGCGTGTGTGCGATGTGAGTGTGTGCGTGTGTGCGTGTGTGCGTGATGACGTGAGTGCGTGTGCGTGTGTGCGTGTTGTGCGTGTGTGCGTGTGTGCGGTGGCGTGTGTGCGTGTGTGCGTGTGGTCGTGTGCGTGTGCGTGTTGCGTTTGTGTGCGTGTTAGCGTGTGTCCATGTTGCGTGTGCGTTTGTGCACGGTGCGTGTGTCGTGTGTGCACGTGAGCGCGCGTGTCATGTGGCGTGTCGCGTGTCGCGTCGTGCGTGCGTGTGCTGTGTCTGTGTCCGTGTCCTGTCCGTGTCCTGTCCGTGTCCTGTGTCCGTGTCCGTGTCCGTGTCTGTGTCCGTGTCGTTCGTGTCTCGTGTCCGTGTCCTGTCGTGTCGTCTTGTGTCTCGTGTCGTGTCCATTGTCCGTGTCCGTGTCCGTGTCGTGTCCGTGTCCGTGTCGTATCCGTGTCTCGTGTCCGTGTCGTGTCCGTGTCTTGTCCGTGTCCGTGGCCGTGTCGTCCGTGTGTGTCGTGTCGTGCCGTGTTCGTCTCCGTGTCCGTGCCCGTGTTCTATTCTGCGTCTGTATCTGAATCTGTGTCTGTGCCTGTATCTGTGTCTGTGTCTGTGCCTGGGTCTGTGTCTGTGTCTGTGTCTCTGTCTGTGTCTGTGATCGTGACCGTGTCCGTGTTGGCGTCGGTGTCGTTGTCCGGGTCCGTGTCCGTGTGTGTGCGTGTGTCCGTGTCCGTTTGAGTTTGTGTGTGTGTGTGCGTGCGTGCGTGTTTGCGTGTATGGGTGTGTGCGTGCGTGCGTGTGTGCGCTTGTGCATGTGTTCGTGTGTGCGTGTGTGCGTGTGTGCTTGTGTGCATGTGTGCGTGTGTGCGCGTGTGCGTGAGTGCGTGTGTGCGATTGTGAGTGTGTGCGTGTGTGCGTGAGAACGTGAGTACGTGTGCTCGTGTGTGCGTGTGTGCGTGTGTGCGTGTTTGCGTGTGTGCGTGTGTGCGTGTGGGCGTGTGTGCGTGTGTGCGTGTGCGTGTGTGCGTGTGTGCGTGTGTGCGTGTGTGCGTGTTAGCGTGTGTGCGTGTTAGCGTGTGTCCGTGTTAGCGTGTGTGCGTTTGTGCACGTGTGCGTGCGTGCCTGTGTGCACGTGAGCGCGCGTGCGCATGTGGCGTGTGCGCGTGTACGCGTGTGCGCGAGTGCGTGTGCGTGTGCTGTGTCCGTGTCCGTGTCCCTGTCCTTGTCCGTATCCGTGTCCGTGTCCGTGTCCGTGTCTGTGTCCGTGTCCGTGTCCGTGTCCGTGTCCCTGTCCGTGACCGTCTTCGTGTCCGTGTCCGTGTCCATTTCCGTGTCCGTGTCCGTGTCCGTGTCCGTATCCGTATCCGTATCCGTGTCCGTATCGGTGTCCGTGTCGGTGTCCGTGTTTTTGTCCGTGTCCGTGTCCGTGTCCGTGACCGTGTCCGTGGCCGTGTCGGTGTCCGTGCCCGTGTTCGTCTCCGTGTCCGTGCCCGTGTCCTTTTCTGCGTCTGAATCTGAATCTGTGCCTGTGCCTGTATCTGTGTCTGTGTCTGTGTCTGTGTCTGTGTCTGTGTCTGTGTCTGTGCTTGTGTCTGTGCCTGGGTCTTTGTCTGTGTCTGTGTCTGTGTCTGTGTCTGTGTCTGTATCTGTGTCTGTGTCTGTGTCTGTGCCTGTGTCTGTGTCTGTGTCTGTGTCTGTGTCTCTGTCTGTGTCTGTATCTGTGTCCGTGTCCGTGTCCGTGTCCGTGCCCGTGTCCTTTTCTGCGTCTGTATCTGAATCTGTGTCTGTTCCTGTATATGTGTCTGTGTCTGTGTCTGTGTCTGTGTCTGTGCTTGTGTCTGTGTCTGGGTCTGTGTTTGTGTCTGTCTCTGTGTCTGTCTGTGTCTGTGTCTGTGTCTGTGTCTGTGTCTGTGTCTGTGTCTGTGATCGTGACCGTGTCCGTGTTGGTGTCGGTGTCGTTGTCCGGGTCCGTGTCCATGTATGTGGCCTTGTCCGTGTGTGTGTGTGTGTGTGTGTGTGTGTGTGTGTGTGTGTGTGTGTGTGTGTGTGTGTGTGTGTATGTGTCCGTGTCCGTTTGTGTTTGTATGCGTGTGTGCGTGTATGGGTGTGTGCGTGTGTGGGTGTGTGCGTGCGTGCGTGTGTGCGCTTGTGCATGTGTTCGTGTGCGTGTGCTTTGTGCGTGTGTGGTGTGCGTGGTGCGTGTGTGTCGTGTGTGCGTGTGTGTGCTGTGCTGGAATGATGAGTGTGTGTCGTGTGTCGTGAGACGTGCGACGTGGTGCGTGTGTTGCGTGTGTGCTTGTGCTGTGTGCGGTCGTTGTGCGTGTGTGCGTGTGCGTGTGCGTGTGCGTGTGCGTGTCGGGTGCGTGTGCGTGTGTGCGTGTGCGTGTGCGTGTGCGTGTGTGCGTGTTGCGTGTTGCGTGTGCGTTAGCATGTGCGTGTGCACGTGAGCGCGCGTGCGCGTGGCTGTGCGCGTGTACGCGGTGCGGTGTGCGTGTGCTGTGTCCGTGTCCGTGTCCGCGTCCGTGTCCGTGTTTTGTCCGTGTCCGTGTTTTTGTCCGTGTCCGTGTCCGTGTCCGGGTCCGTGTCCGTGTCCGTGTCCGTGCCCGTGTCCTTTTCTGCGTCTGTATCTAAATCTGTGTATGTGCCTGTATCTGTGTCTGTGTCTGTGTCTGTGTCCGTGTCCGTGTCCTGGTCCGTGTCCGTGTCCGTGTCCGTGTCCGTGTCCGTGTCCGTGTCCGTGTCCGTGTCCGTGTCCGTGTCCGTGTCCGTGTCCTGTGTTCATGTCCGTGCCCGTGTCCGTGCCCGTGTCGCCCGTGTCCGTGCCCGTGTCCGTGTCCGTGTCCGTTTCCGTGTCCGAGTCCGTGTCCGTGTCCGTGTCCGTGTCCGTGCCCGTGTCCTTTTCTGCGTCTGTATCTGAATCTGTGTCTGTGCCTGTATCTGTGTCTGTGTCTGTGTACGAGTCTGTGTCTGTGTCTGTGTCTGTGCTCGTGTCTGTGTCTGGGTCTGTGTCTGTGTGTGTCTGTGTCTGTGTCTGTGCCCGTGTCCGTGTCCGTGTCCGTGTCCGTGTCCGTGTCCGTGTCCGTGTCCGTGTGCGTGTCCGTGTCCGTGTCCGTGTCCGTGTCCGTGGCCGTGTCCGTGGCCGTGTCCGTGTCCGTGCACGTGTCCGTGTCCTTGTCCGGTCCGTGTTCGTGTCCATGTCCGTGTCCGTGTCCGTGTACGTGTCCGTGCCGTGTCCGTGTCCGTGTCCGTGTCCGTGCCCGTGTCCTTTTCTGCGTCTGTATCTGAATCTGTGTATGTGCCTGTATCTGTGTCTGTGTCTGTGTCCGTGTCCGTGTCCGTGTCCTTGTCCTTGTCCGTGTCCTTGTCCGTGTCCGTGTCCGTGTCCGTGTCCGTGTCCGTGTCCGTGCCCGTGTCCGTGTCCGTGCCCGTGTCCTTTTCTGCGTCTGTATCTGAATCTGTGTCTGTTCCTGTATCTGTGTCTGTGTCTGTGTCGGTGTCTGTGTCTGTGTCTGTGCCTGTGTCTGTGTCTGGGTCTGTGTCTGTGTTTGTGTCTGTGTCGGTGTCTGTGTCTGTGCCTGTGTCTGTGTCTGTGTCTGTGTCTGTGTCTGTGTCTGTGTCCGTGTCCGTGTCCGTGTCCGTGTCCGTGTCCGTGTCCGTGTCCGTGTCCTTGTTCGTGTCCGTGTCCGTGTCCGTGTCCGTGTCCTTGTCCGTGTCCGTGTCCGTGTCCGTGTCCGTCTCCGTATCCGTGTCCGAGTCCGTGTCCGTGTCCTTGTCCGTGTCCGTGATCGTGTCCGTGTCCGTGCCCGTGTCCTTTTCTGCGTATGTATCTGAATCTGTGTCTGTGCCTGTATCTGTGTCTGTGCCTGTATCTGTGTTTGTGTCCGTGTCTGTCTGTGTCTGTGCCTGTGTTTGTGCCTGTGTCTGGGTCTGTGTCTGTGTGTGTCTGTGTCTGTGTCCGTGTCGTGCCGTGTCCGTGTCCGTGTCTGTGTCCGTGTCCGTGTCCGTGTCCGTGTCCGTGTCGTGTCTGTGTCTGTGTCGTGTCTGTCTCGTGTCGTGTCTTGTCGTGTCCGTGTCGTGACCGTGTCGTGTCGTCTGTGTCCGTGTCCGTGTCTGTGTCGTGTCGTGTCGTGTCCGTGTCTGTGTCCGTGTGTCGTGTCCGTGTCCGTGTCCGTGTCCGTGTCGTGTCGTGTCGTGTCCGTGTCCGTGTCCGTGTCCGTGTCCGTGTCGTGTTGTGTCCGTGTCCGTGGCCGTGTTCGTGTCCGTGTCGTGTCCGTGTCGTGTCCGTGTCGTGTCCGTGTCCGTGTCCGTGTCCGTGTCCGTGTCCGTGTCCGTGTCCGTGTCCGTGTCCGTGTCCGTGTCCGTGCCCGTGACCGTCTCTGCGTCGGTATCTGAGTCTGTGTCTGTCCCTGTATCTGTGCCTGTGCCTGTGTCTGTGCTTGCGTCTGCGTCTGAGTCTGTGCCTGCGTCGGTGTCTGCGTCTGTGTCTGTGTCTTTTCCTGTGCCTGTGTCTGTGTCTGTGTCTGAGTCTGTGTCTGTGTCTTCGTTCGTGTCCGTGTCCGTCTCCGTGTTGGTGTTGGTGTCCGTTTCCGTGTCCGTGTCCGTGTCCGTTCCCATTGTCCGTGTCCGTGTCCGTATCCGTGTTCGTGTCCGTGTCCGTGTCCGTCTCTGCGTCTGTACCTGAGTCTGTGTCTGTGCCTGTATCTGTGGCTGTGCCTGTGTCTGTGCTTGCGTCTGTGTTTGGGTCTGTGCCTGTGTCTGTGTCTGCGTCTGTGTCTGTGTCTTTGCCTGTGCCTGTGTCTGTGTCTGAGTCTGTGTCTGTGTCTTCGTCCGTGTCCGTTTCCGTGTTGGTGTCGGTGTCCGTTTCCGTGTCCGTGTCTGTGGCCGTGTCCGAGTGTGTGCGTGTGTCCGTGTCCGTGTCCGTGTTCGTGTCTGTGTTTGTGTGTGTGTGTGTGCGTGCGTGCGTGTGTGTGTGTTTGTGTGGATGTGAGTTAGTATCCATGATAACTCCAGAACGGAAATACCTACGTATGTGTTCATTCGGCTTAGAGCTGATTAGATTTTGCGAGAAATGCAGTAAGGGTGAGGGTGTTTTGGTTTTTATCAAATATTTCTAAAATCGCCTCATATTTCAAAGATATAAGAATACCGAGACACAGACCTTAAACAAGTCGATTAATTATGTAAAATGCAATTTTTAGATTTAGCGGTAAAAAAATTCCTAAGGTAGAATTGAATTGTTATTTCAATTTTTTTTCAATATCTGATTAACGATTCATTTTATTAGAGAAAGAGGAGACATAATTTTTAAGGAAAATTTAATTTTACATAACTTTCCTTTATAAAGCTTCTTAATGTAATGCAAGGTTAAGTCTAAAAAGTAATTAAATATTAATAGAAATGGTTATGCTGTATTATTCATATATTATAGAAGCGGGCGGATTTTGAATTTTGTTTTGTATTTATGTCTATGAATCTCTATCTGACATGAAGTTTTAAACTGCATTCTAACACAGATTATGTTTTTGTTTTTACAATGTTGCTTGATTCGGTTTAACTGTATGACAAAGGTTCATAATTACGCAAAAAAATTATAATTAAAATTATTTCATTTAAATGAAGTTTTAAACGTCTGTTTTGACATAGATATTTTTGTTTTTACAATGTTGCTTATTTCCGTACTTATTATAAAAGAGGTGGCATAATTACAGTAAGAAAATGTTATTAAAGTTATTACATTTCTTTTAATTTCCATTTTATAGGTTGGAAGGTCCTGTGGTGTTCGACACCAGATATTTCATACTATTTTTTATTCAGCAGTTTGGATGGAGCGTAATGATAAAAAATTAAACGTGTCATGCCATTCATGTGTCTGCGACAAAGAACTCGTCTAGCCACTTAAGTACCCTCTCCCCCGTCAAGTTACTGGTGGCGAATGGTTTGAGAATTCTAGGTAATTTATTTTATTCTTTGTTCAGTTATTCATTTAGAGTGTCATAGTTGAAACACTCGTGTACTTGTATATTGTTTCTGTCTTAATTATGCCAAAAATTAAACCGTTGATTGAAGATTGGATTAGAGAATATCTGGAGTTGAAATGTGAAAATAATAAGATAAGTGAATCATTCGCTGCAATTTCCACTCTTGATGAACAATCCGTTTTTTGTCAAGACCTATGTAAGGCTATGATTTCATCGAACATACGCTTGACAAAACTAGAAAATAGCGAATTTAAATTTTTTTTGCAAAAGCATTGTGACCGACATGTTCTCACAGAGTCTACGATTCGTAAGAATTATGCTGATAAAGTATACATACAAGTCAAAAACGAAATAAAAAATAAAATAGAAGAAAATTATATATTTGTTCAGTATGAACGAAACCACAGACGTTTGTGGACGTTACATTGCCAATTTATTAATTGGAATTTTGCATGAAAATGTATAAACTACGGCATATTTAATTGCTACCAAAGAACTTAAATTTTTATTTTTTTTTAACTATATTTTTCTGGAATTGTTTCCATTATGTAAGTTGTGGCCCTAAAAAGGACCGATTTAAAGTAGGAAGGTTTTTAATGCCCCCACAAATGCTCGGAATGCTGACCATCACGCTCTATGCATTGCTGAAGCCTCTCATGACTAGACAAAACTGCAGCTTCAATTTCGGCTCTCGGTATGTTACGTATTGTGTTATGAATCCTCTAGTGGTAGGTTGGGCCCGAAACAGATGCCCTTTAAGCGCCCTCATAAATAAAAATCGAGGCAAGTTAGGTCTGGCGATCGCGGAGGCCATGGAAACAGACTTCCTCTTCCAATCCACCGCTGTTGAAATACTGCATTAATATGCTCTCGCACATTAATAGCAAAATGTGCTGGGCAACCATCCAACTGCAAAAACAATGTTTGCCTTGTTTCCAGAGGCACAACAACGGTAATTGATTGGCCAAAAAGTCAAGAAATACATTGCCATTTAGGGGTTGCTCGAAAAAATATGGCCCAATAATTCTGCTTCCCAGTATGCCACACCATACATATAAACTCCAACGTCCTTGGCAACCAATGGGGATTTTCTGCATACCAATAATGCATATTGTGCAGATTGACTCTCCCGTCCCTACTGAAGGTGACTTCATCGGTCCAAAGAATTTGAAATAAAAATTCCCTATTTTCGCGTATCATGCCTAGCATCCAATGGCAATAGTCTAACCTTCGATCAAAATCTTCCTCTTTCAAGGCCTGATGCAAAACGACATGATATGGTTGCATTATTAAGTAATTAAAAAAAGTTTAAACGAATACTTATATATTTTGATGGCCATTAGAACTTACCTATGGTCCTTCAAAATATTTTGAACCGTGGTCCGTGATATGCCCAACTCATTGGATAATGGTCTTGTGCTAACATGAGGATTTCGTTCAATATAGCCCAGTACACGGTTAATATTTTCTTGTGTTCTTCCAATTCTTTGCCGTTGAAACGTAGGCCGAAAACTACCATTGGCTCGTAAGCTCGCCACTAATCGGGGAAAAACTCTTACATCGCAAGGACGCCGATTTGGATATCGAGCCGCGTAAACTCTTTTAGCTACTGCGGCATTCTGAAGACATTGAAAATAAACCGCAAGCATATCAACAGCTTCATTATTCGTAAAACGCATTTTGAAAGCACAAAAATTGCTCAAAGTAACGCGAAAGTATTGACAACTATTGACAATTTGAGGATTATGTATGTTTTGTTTTGGTATCTGTTTCCATTGCCTGCTTCTATTAATTGTATTTTTCGTATATATCCATAGTGAATATGCATTTAAACAAACAAAAAATAGGCCTTTCGTATAACTTTTAGCATTGCTTACTTGCTCGTAGTAATTTCAAAAAGGGTGATTTTATTCTGGTGTATAAATTTACAAACATTTAAAATCGCAATTTCTATTAATTTCAAAAAGGGTAATTTTATTCTGGTGAATAAATTTACAAACATTTAAAATCGCAATTTCTAGGTAACCTATTCAGAGCCGAAATTGAAGCTGCAGTTTTGTCTACCCATAAGAGGCCTCAGCAATGTACAGAGTGATGGTCAGCATTTCGAGCATTTACGGGGCATTAAAAACCTTCCTCCTTTAAATCGGTCCTTTTAGGGCCACAACTTACATAATAGAAACAATTCCAGAAAAATATAGTTAAAAAAAAAAAATTTAAGGGATTTTCGTATAAAGTTTTCTTTGGCCGATATTTTAGGTTAGGAACAAGATATCGAGATGCGGTTTTCGCGAGCTTGTTTAGGCATCATTTAGCTACTTGTTCATGAAAAAAAGTCATACCAATGCATTTAATTGTTTTGCGAAAATTAACCGTTTCTGTCGGAATGTCGAACAAAGCCCTCTAGCGACGACATGTGAAACTAACAAAACTTCAAATAGTATAACATTGGTAGCCCAAGAATAGCTCATTTCAACGCGCCCAAGTTTGTTAAAATCGGCTTAGCCATTTCGAACATACAGGGGGTTATTTAAGGAAACCTTTGAATACCCTCCACCACTTTACTTTTAGACGTACGTCAAAAAGTGCCAAACAAAAAAAGTTCAGATTATCCTCGACTTTAAAGATCAGTTACTTTTTTATTAGGTTAATATAGCAGAATTTACAGAAACATCACTTTTTTAGATTCAAGATAGCAGTTACGCCCCCTAGCGGCCATTTCAGAACCTTGAAAATATTTTCCAGGTTCTTGTATTAGCCGTTTTAGTAAAACTTTTTTTTTGCGCAAGCCTCTACGATGGATAGTTTCCTAGATACAGTACCTCGCATTCTTAGTTGGCCACCCTGTACATCAGAACATGTAATGTTAACATACAATCCTTCATAATGATAAACATTACAACTGATATAGTGACTAAATGCGCTACTGATTTTCGCCGTTATCTGATTAAATAGTTTATGATTAGCTTGGTTTGACCTTTGCCATAATATTCTATTTCATTCGTTACTAGAGATGATTCAGGTAGTCGCGTTCCCAGCGTTTCTAGTAATGCTGTTTGATTTGCTGAACTAATTTCCACCGTGACAAAGTATGTATCCTAAATGTTGTGATGCCAGTCTCTATTGGCGCCACCAATAAGTCTCCAATCAGGAAGTGACTGGAGGATAAAGCAATTAGGTAATTGAACGAGTATTGGCACATGCCTCAATTCCCGCGGGAACTGTGCACACTGTGTCCCATTTTGGTGCCACAAACAGAATTGGCATAGTCCTATTAGTATTTGAGATACAGCGCGAAATTCAAAATTTGCACATTTTAAACACCCCTCGTAACTGCTTTGCCTTGTAATTTATCGAAATGGTGAAAAATGGCTTTTATACAGAATTTTCTATACAATTGAGTGGCGTGCATAGTTTTTCCCACAGAAAGTCGGTTTCTTCGTAATAAACTAAAGTTTTGTTTTTTTAAATAGAACACCCTGTATATATTTTTTATTATACAACAGAGCTTACTCTCAGTGTTCAAAAAATATATATTGTGTCGCACTTTTTTGCATTATTAACCTCAAAAATAAATGTTACGTTTATTTAACATTTTGATGATACAGGTGGCCATGCAAAAACAAGGTTAAGGTTTAGGAAGCTTTATGCAACAACACAAAATTAAAAACTGAGCATAATATCTATAACTTTACAACCCCATATTAAATTACTAAAAGAGACGTTCTGTCTTAAACAAGCCTCACACACTCTTCCGATTGTAACGGGCATAATACCCTTGGTTATTACTCGTGTTATTTTCACCCCGTCACAAAAAATAATATTTTCAGTTCTTTTACCATTATTTATAATGTCAAAATTATTGAATAAAAACGTTCTATTGTTTCTGTGAGACTGTAAATGATTACCTTTTTATTTACGCGGGATGGGTTCAATCTATAAAGATATCGTCTGCCAGTTGATTTTAATTCGCTTGCTATTTAATTTCAGTTTGAGTAAATAAACTTTAATATTTACGTTTGCAAATTCTTTTCTTAATTGGGTGCGGCGGATAGCTCAAAGCGAGTATATGGAAATGATTACTATCATTGACCAAAATTATGCTCTATTCGACTCGCTTATTTATCTGCACTCCTATTGAGTTTACTTCTTCCTGCATTTATATATTCAATATTTGTATAAGCTTTCAATATTAATAATCTTCAGTAATAAAAGTAAATCAAACGTTATATTTATTTAATTAAATCCAAAATGCGAACGAAAATGCACCAATGCGTTGTTTACAACACATATATAAAAATCAAACCTATAATTTAAAATAACATTCTTGAAACTAGCATGTAACAATAAAATCTTTATCAGAATTAAACGCATTGTTTTCCGTTAATAGTGATGTTTGAATTCAATGTTCAGAGAAAACTCGAACCGTTTCCTTTGTTCTCACACGATGTCTTTTTGATACCTTTGTTTTGGGTTAAGATGACATCAATTTTCCTTCCAAGAATTGAACGATTTTTGCAAATAATTGCTTGATATATTTACAATTGTCAATTATTACTTTAATTCTTTAATTTTAAATACAAACAGCGTGTGCGACAAACAGCAATTTTAACTATCAAACGCGAAGCTTCCCTTTTTATACATCAATAAATTCGACTTATTGTCCTTTATATCTTTATTTACCAATTTGGATCGATCACTGTTCATTATTTAAACACCATTGATTGCCACTCTGATACATACAAAATGCGTTATCTTCACTTATTACGTCACTTTTAATGCGAATTTTAAATTATAGTGCAATCTTTTTTATTATCACCAACTTGCCAATACTTACACTTTTATTATCTACTGTAGCCTTTTATAATTTTAATAAGGAAGGTGTTTTTTTCTACTTCTTCCCCATTACACAACTAATTAGATTTTTTTCGTAATTTCACAATTTATAGGGTCGCGTGACAATATAATGGTCACACTTCCGGCAGCATCGATCACCCAAGAACAAGTAACTAATAATAAACTCCCAGCTACTTTAACAGCGTCTCATCAACTTACTGCCGTGCTTATTTAAAAGCTTCTTAGTTAATCATGTAAATACTTATTGAAAATAAACTCAAGCTTTTCATCTTAATATTAGTTACATTTAAATACAAATAACCAATAATCATTCCTTATCTAGAAAAATAATATATAACTATTTAATTTCGTAGAATTTAGCGCGAAATTTTGAATTTTCTAAGGCTCCTGTTACACAATTTGTTCTATAGCATTAAGCACAACAATAGGGTGATCTTGTAAATATCTGAAAGCTTCTCTAACTGCATTTGTCAAACGTTCAATGTTATCATACTGAATTTGGCATATTTTATTTTGCAAGTAACCCCATAAAAAGAAATCTAAGGTTGACGAGTCCGGAGACCTAGGAGGCCATCTTATCGGCCCATCTATTACCAAAATTGTTTTTCAAAAACGGGCGCATTATATGCGCATTGTGAGATAGGGCTGCATCCTGTTGTAAATGAAGCGCTAAAGTAATACCATCTAATAATTCAGGCAAAACCATTTCTATAATGTCCCTTCGAAAATATAAAATTTTATTTTTGATCCTAACATAAAACAGGAAACGTTTAGTCCAAATCGTCTTTGTTGTGTTTGGGAGAATATTTGGTGTTGATTTGATTGAGAGCAAATTCTGCTATTGTGCCTGTTTAAAACACCTGAATTGCCCAAATGTGTCTCGTCTGACTATATAACATTTCTTCCCGAGTTGAGTACTATATCTAACATGTCTAAGTACTAATTGCAAAACATTAACCTACGTTCAGCGTCGCCAGGATGTATATGTTGAACAAGCCTAAGTTTATATCGTTTATATGTATGGTGGCGAAGTATTCTTTGGATTCTTGTTGTCGAAATTCCAATACTACTTTCTTGTTCTGCAACAACTTATAGGATTACCCTCCACACTGGTTAAAACGGTAACCTCATCATTCTTTCGATTTTCTTTATTATATTGTTTTGACCTGGGTTTAGAAAATGATCCATAATTAATTAAATTTCTTTTTAATTTATAAAACGTGATTTTACTAGGTTGTCTCCGTTCTGGAAAGTTATGATTATGAAAATTAATATCAAAGAAACTACAGTTACCTCTTAAAATACAAATTTATTACTGCATCGTTGTTTTCATTACTCTGACCAAAGCATATCATATTTGTTGAAAATTTTGATGTTCTACAAACAATACAGTTGTTGCACAAAAATAATTTTAATCAGATTTGACAGGTCAATTACGTTTGAAATCAGACTAGGTCCAGCCTACCTACAAATTTAGATATAAAGTATTCTTTATAAGTGTTATTGCCATTAATATGGTATGTTATTATTTTTGCATTTCTGCGTAAAAATCCTTAGATTTGTTATAATCGCTTATCTAAGTATTTATAATTATAACAAACCAGTAAGAATCTAGTGGCCCCTTCTTAATACTCAAACATATCTTGGACGTTCAAGAAAATATGCGAGGTTATAGGTGTCATGGCCAACTATATCATTAAAATGTTAAATTAACGTAACATTCACTTTTGTGGTTAATAATGCAAAAGAAGTGACACATAATATATATTTTTTGAAAACTAAGAGTAAGTTCATTTTGGCAAATTTCAAGGCAAAGCAGTTACGAGGGTTGCTTAAAATGTGCAAATTTTGAATTTCGCACTGTATCTGAAATACTAATATGACTATGACAATTCTGTTTGTGGCATCTCTAGTTTCACGGAAAAGTAGAACAGAGTCGCGAAAACCACATCTTTCTATGTTTGCCAACCAACATTGTACAGAGTGTACAAAGGTGGAATAAAATGCCAATTGATGTTTTGTGGTGTTAAATTTACCGTGACTGTATGTTTGAACGACTCCCAATCCATTAGTTTCATAAATTCTTGTTCGGCTCCTATAATGTTCTTTGCGTTATCTGAATCATTTGTCTTACCTTTCCGTGAAATAAAGCGCTTCACTGCAACTAGGAACGATTCTGTCATTAAGTCTCCTACTAATTCTAGGTGAACCGCCTGTGGCCAAACAAATGAATAATGAAATACGGTCTTTAATTAACCTTTTTTCGTGACCGTTGCCTTCCTTTAACGATAGTGGACCGTCATAATTCACTTCACATTGAATAAATGGTATTAAGTCTATAACTCAATCAACGATCAAGTTACCAATGACTTGCTCAGAGGCGATGGGGTTTACCTTGTTACATTTTATACATTGTTTCAATACCATCCTAACCTTACTTTTACCTTAAATAGGCCAATATTGTTGCCTATGGGAATGCAATGTGGTCAGTTGACCTGAGTAATAAGTGTATATGATCTTGACGAATTCCTACACTTGTTACATATGCTTTAGTAAGACAATTTGATGTTTGGACTCAAAGGGTACATTAGAATTACTTAGTCGTCCTCCCACTCGCAACAAATCGTTTTCATCTAAGAAGGACGTTAAGTTACAACATTGTAATTGTGTTACTTAAAAAACATGTTGCCTAAGTTGACTTTAGTTCCGGTACATTTTGTAATTTGAAAGTATCGGGTTGTTTTGACATTTCAAAATTTGAAATTACTAAAAGCTGCGGTCCGCGCCACCAGAAAACAAGGTTAGTCAACTCGTTAGGAAATGCGCCACGTGAAATAATGTCTGCAGTGTTTTCTTTAGTGGAAACGTGATTCCACATGCCAATATCACCAATACCCTGCATTTTTGATTCACGGTGAGTAACGAACGAACGCCTTTCACTTAGAATGATCGATTTTTGTCCACCCCAAAAGAATCGTGCATTCGGTGTACAGATTTAACTGACTAAAGTGATTGTTAATTGATTGAACAACATTATTGGTGAAACGAGCTAACAGTAATGCTGCACAAAATTACAATCTAAGGATCGTTATAGTTTTACTGTGGGGATTCTAGATTTGGCACACAATAAGTGAATAGTGACTGATCATTTGAAATAGATTTAATATAGATACAAGCTCCACATGCTTGCAAAACCGCGCAATTCAATTTTTGGAGTTATCGGGGACTCTATGACACGTCTTGGTATGGAACACTTAAATATCGTCGGTATTCCTTCGAAAAATTTTTAACATGTAGTAAAAATGTCTCCAGATACCGATTCATCCCATTCACCATTAACACTCATAATAAAATACTTATCTTTTTTGGGGATTTTAGATGGTGTGCTTTAAATTATACAGTCTAAACGTTTCGATAACACTTACAGTTATCTTCGTCAGTTTGTTAAAAATTGTTAAAGATGTTGTAAACAATTTTGTCAAATTTGAAAAATTAAAACATAAACATTAGCCTGCTATTAATATAACAGTTTGAGAAACGTAGAAAGCCAACTATAAATTTTACTAAAGAATAACTAGGTCATAAAAATTAAATATTGTTAAACTGCCTCAAAGATGACAAACCAGAACACTCTCTACGATGAAAGCTAACAATGAAATTTTTCAGCCAAAAAACACATTTAACAAAATTTAATCGAGTTATGATGTAAGTGTAAAGTTGTGAAAAACTTCAATTTGAAAATGATAGAAGAATTCACAAATCCAAACATTACATCAAATAAAATAACCCAGTTAAATCTAACAAAGAGATATCTTTATCAATAGTTGGAAGTGTTATTAACAATGAAAAGCACAATGTAGAACGTTCTTTGTAATTTTTAATTTCAATTTAATTTCAACTACTTATGTTAAATTATAGTGCTGTGGTAATTTAACATATAATTGGTAAAGCATTTGCTTCAAGGTCGAGGAAAAACACAACAAAAATCTAGACATACCAAAGGTTAAAATTAAAATCAAAATTAAGACGTATCATTATTATCATTCATTGTTAGCTTTCGTCGTAGAGAGTGTTCTGGTTTGTCATCTTTGAGGCAGTTTAACAATATTTAATTTTTATGACCTAGTTATTCTTTACTAAAATTTATAGTTGGCTTTATACGTTTCTCAAACTGTTATATTAATAGCAGGCTTATGTTTATCTTTTAATTTTTCAAATTTGACAAAATTGTATACAACATCTTTGACAATTTTTAACAAACATTACTACTGACGAAGATAACTGTAAGTGTTATCGAAACGTTTAGATTGTATAATTTAAAGCACACCATTAAAAAACCCCAAAAAAGATAAGTATTTTATTATGTCTTTATTACAATTTCAGAGCAGCCCTAACGTTTTAGTTTTCCTTTGCCCATCTAAATGCATGCAGCTGCACGTCTCTAATTGGGGATCTGGTAGTAATTTTTTATCATTTGAAGCCCATTTGGTTAAACCCTCCTTTTAGAATCTCATCAATATCTTTTCGTAATTCTAAGGCTTGTTTTATGGTATCAGCAATCGTTAGCAAATCGTACACGTAAAAATCCTCAAGGATAGCCCAATTGTCATAAGGCATCGAGCTTGATTCTAAACCTAACTGTTTTAAGCACCACATGGCAAGGTATTGTGCAGAAGTTGTTCCATACCTAACGGTATTCAAAGAGAATTATCTTCATTGGGACTGTCGCGTCGCTTGGTCGCTATATAATACGCTGATATTTTCGGTCTAATGCGCACACCTCAATTTTCCGATACATCTTTTCTATACGGCCGAGATGGCATATGTGTGCAAGCAACTGTTGCTGAAGAGATGGGCCGGCGTGAAGGGATGAGTTCAAGCTTACACTACTGATTGACTTAGCGCTACCATCAAACACTACTCGCAGCTCAGTAGTGACCCTATTTTCCTTTGCTATTGCATAGTAGGATAAATAAAATGGCGTACCCTTATCAATTAAAGTTTGATAACACCTCATTTCCACCGAATAATTAACCTAGATGTGTTTTTTGAACGACCGCTTTTTAAATTTAATTTGCGCTAAATCTAAAAGTATGTCTACAGGTAACTTGATTTTATGGTAACGTTTACTATTTTATTAACAAAGGACATGTTTTAGTTGATTCCTATTCAAATTACTATGATTAATAGGTAATTGTAATTTGTTGTCCAGATCGATCGTGATAAAATTCGATTGGCTACCTGCTCCTAATGGCGCTCTACATCTATGAGCTTAGCCTTCAGCATTTAAAATTTCCAAACATGCTGTCGATAAAACAGTGTATACGTTTGAACTCTATTTATTCCTAACATGATTACAGGAGTTAACGTTTGATTCTTGCGGGAGTATAGTAACAGATGGTTCACTAATAGGTTTTCGGATGTGAAATCGTGTATTATGTCCCTGGTTGCAATGTTTACATCCGGAGGATCTACATTTCACAGTATTGTAACCTTCGCGTACCAAATTAGTAGTCTTAACCGTCTCGCTTCATGAAGGGCATTTTCGGGAGTAATTTTTTTAAATATTTCGCATAGTATGAGATTGGTTGCAATAAGGATATTTAACTCGAGATGGATTACATGTTGATGTAAATTGGTTGGGAATCGGTTTGATTCCCTTGTCGAATTGTAACGATTCTAATTCACATTTGTGCTTTAAAAATTCGATGACATCACATAAGGCGGGAATAACTATGCTAATGTTATCCTTTCATTCACGATTATTGGTAAGGTAATCTAATTTATTGAGAACTGAAATTAATAGGTAGATCCCAATAATCTGTGGGAAATCTAAGCTAGCTACAACTTTTAAATTTAACGTTGTCTTATCAGTTAATTGACGCATTGCACTGTACGTACCCTTTGTTACATTTGCGTGAGTTTGAATGATTAATTTTTTATTATGGTAACATTTGATAAGTAAATCCCAAGCTCTTGTGTAATTTTGCGAAGTGGTCGGTAAGGATTCTACCATTTACGCGGCTTCATTTTTTAAACAAGATTCTTGGTAGTGAAGTTTTTAAATGTCTGTGAGGGTATTGTCATTAAGAATTAAACTTTTGAACATAAGGACAACCATTTCTCTTAATTACCGTTAAAAGAAGGCAATTCCATCGCAGGTAGCTTTGAATTCTGTAACATTGTTTTGCATCTTAGATACGTCTCTAACCGGTTGTAGCTGATCTTTGCCTAACGCAACGAGTTTGAAGTATTCATTTTCAAAACTATTATATTCGCTTTCTTGTAAATCAGAGATCAGTCATCAATTGCACACAAAACGTCAATTTGTTGTTATACCAAATTAAACTCATCTAATAAACCTAGCAAGTTGTCATAACAAGACTTTAATTCTGTTAATTTGTAGCTATCGTATGAGTTTATGAATATAGAAAATATAGTTAGTTGACCCTTAATACTTCCACGTTTGGCAATTAACGATTTTACATCCGTCATTCTGAGACGATGCACACAGAACGTAATTGAGGATTAAAAGACGTGTATATGGATATATGTTAATAACGGAAACGAGACTTTTGGTATGATGAATGACTAATATCTTCTTGATCCATGATTTTCTTATAGCACCCGCAAGTAGCACGGTTGAATTTTTTTTATTAGCGTGATTACGAGATTAATAAACGATTTATTTTGCCCGAAGGACCATATTTTGCTGTTAAATTAAATTAAAACCTTCGAGTATTGTCTCTTTTCGATTGAAATTTATTTGCATCTCTACAAAACGAAGGTTGCACAATGAGTGGTCTTCAAAAAAGAAAAGGCAACATATTTCATTCCCTCCTCAAGAGGGAGGGCGGGCTGCTTGAGCTTTCCAAGCTCCTTCAACCACAATAATGGATTTCCAGCATACATACATTACGTACATATGCATGGTGCGATTAAGGAAGGATATGGTCAGGATAGCATCGGAAGAAACGGAGTTAGGGTTCTGAGGGGGAAAATACTACCTCAGCATTCGACTAAATAGCCGCACATGGTGTGCATACACGTAGTGCCCATACCGCTACTTCTGTAAGAGGAGAACTCCCTGATAAAACCTTATACAGGGTAGACGTTAAAGGGATTCTAACCCGTTACCTCCCGAATGCTAAGTAGCTCGGGTTACCACAATTCTACAAGTTCGGTAAGTGGTTTGAAAACTAACTTATTTTTTATACCTACGAATGCGGGGGTTGGGGAATAGTATTACTTCTTGCGGTAATGTATAAGTTAACAGATGCTATATCCTTAATCGCCACCGCTAGTGAATTAAATGCTTTTATACAGTAATAATGTAGCCCTTTTATTATTATATATTGAACGAACGTTAGGCTATCACATTTGTTGCGACAAAAAAGACATCCGCGATTGTTTAAAATGTGCATACCGCACTGTTCTTAAACCTACAGCGTATTGTTGCCCTAAACAGAAGCAGAAGTCCAAAATTTGCAGTCCATATACTTGAAGAATATTCCACGGAAGCCTCAATCAAGTTATCTAACCAGAAGGGCGTCTATACTCACACTGTCAAAGCTGGTAACCAGTAATAAATTAGTTTGCTCCTAACGTATGCAAACAATTTGTTAGGATTTAAGCTTGAAACTAACGTTAGCTTAAGTAAAGTACCAGAGTTTTTACTTATGCATTTTGAAAATCAATGTTATTATATCTCTTAAGTTCCTTTGTATAATCAACGGTATATCAACAAAAGTAAAAAAAAATTATAATACATAATATATAATAATGGTGTAAATCAATGTTTTAAGGGGTTCTCAATACAAATCGTTAAAATAACTAGAGACACCAACCACTCAATAAAAGATAATGCCGTTGACTCAGTAGGTAGATTAAACCGGGCGTGGTTCGTGCTTTTTGATTTGCTTAATTACCAACAAATTTCTGCTTAGTTATTTACACCTAACATCAATATATTAACTTCAAGGTAACAATAATAAAAGTTATTTCGAACGCCAAGTTATTTCTTTTTATTACGCTCGGAATAACTAGTCCGAGGATACAATAAAGCATTCACCAAAATGTCAAAATAAAAGTATACAAACTATGTTTATTAAGAACTTAAATTTGGGATTATATAAAATAAATCTTAAAACTAGTGTTAATAGCCTTATCCTAATAAGTCACTGGGGTGTAAATACCTGTTATAAATTTTTGTACAACTTTCAGAGAACCTCTGTTATCACAAGGAATGCGGAAATGTAAACCATAGATGATGTAATCTTCGTACCAATGTTGCGCAATATGTCGTATTTTCAATGTTTTACGTTGTAAACCATACCAAAGTTGAATTTACTTCTTACAAATTTATATTCATTGAAATTTGAATAATCCAGAATTTATTGCATTCTCTTGAAGGTTCAAATAAAAAGGTGTGATCTAAATTTAGATCTGAATTAAATGCAAAATGTAATCATAAAATAAAAGTACCCAAAAATGGTAAAAGTATAATTATAAGTGTAAGTAGAAGGGTAAGTAGAAGTGCCTGCAAAAAGCAAATGTTTCAGATTTTAATATAATACGAGTTAAAGGTGTACATCAAGCAATGCTAAAAAGGACGCTCGTGGTATCAGGTGATGTAGCGATGCGCGCGAAATATGTGCAGAAAATAGTTCCACGCTATGGAAGTATAAACCCTTAAGAAAATATGCAAGTTAAGTTACACTAATGCAAATTAAGTTGCCTACCACAAACTTATAAATCAATAATCAAAACCCATTTTTTATTTTTTTTTATTTTTACAACTAAATGAACGAATAACGTAAAAGATTCGTTACAAAATATTAGAAGAGATTTCTAGCAATTTTACCCAAAAAGGCCATGTGAAAAAGAGAAATCATTTCGAAGCATTAAATAAATAACGTTTTTCTGTTCAAGCAGGTTTTAGAATCCAAAACTTCTACGTTATACTGTGAAGAATTTTGTAAACCTACCTCATATCAATGAACTAACTCGAGAACGCAAGGTGTAACGTGCCACTTCTTGTCTATCGTTACCTTAATTTAAGTTTTGAATTTGTATTGTTATCGATAAATATATTTACATTACTTTGGTACCTTTTTTTCTTTCAATAATTAAGTTTTGGTATATTCCGATATTTTCTCTTTCATGTACGTAATTACGAACGTCCCTGTGTATATATTTTGATCGTCTATAAGGACTATCTTAGCCACATCAATTTTGTTTTTGCGCAAACGCGAACTCACTTAATTCATTTCCGTTTCTTCTACTGTTCCGTTCATTACGTTGTGGTTCTTAAGTTTTGATTCCCTTGTACAAGGTATGTAAGGCTTTTAATTACATTTGTGTATACATTATATTTAATAGGGCACAAGGGTACGCCTGTACATTAAGGAAAACCGATTGTGTTAAGGAAAAGCTCTGAGGTTAATTGAATTTCGTATCGTTGCAAAATGCAAAGGCGTGGCGTGTGACGCCACGATGTTCACTTGCATGAAATGGCGCATGCTGGTGCAATGTCATCTTCAAGAATTATAAATGGAGGTACCTTGGTTTTGTATAACATAACGCATGCTGTCAATATATATCTGCTTTTGTTGTCAAATATCTGCTGCTTTCGTCATTCGAAGCTTGCGTTTGTAGTTTGTTCTACATTCCCATTATTTGTATGTGAAAGACAAACGAAAATGATCTTTCTTACATTACCGTACGTTTATATTATTAAAATTACGTTAAATTCATATATGGTCTACATTTCGTTTATTTGTACGTTGAAGACAAATGGAGATTACCTTACATTACCGTATATTTATCTTATGAACAGGAAATGAAATTTTCATGCTGCAGTTCGTATCCTTTTATTGCAAAAATACGTTTAAGGAAATAACAAATTAGTATAGTGTTGTTTTGATACGGTCATACCGAATAGACATTGCTGACTTCAGTTTCTAAAATAAAATCATTACTAAAAAAAACAATAACTTATAGAACTGTAATATTTGTTGACATCGGTCAAGTATACGTTTTCTTGTTAAATAGTGTTCATCATATTCTATTTT
This sequence comes from Vesta saturnalis, assembly GCA_036346205.1. Classification (NCBI taxonomy): domain Eukaryota; kingdom Metazoa; phylum Arthropoda; class Insecta; order Coleoptera; family Lampyridae; genus Vesta; species Vesta saturnalis. Next base: position 42,540 of record JARFJB010000281.1, read on the forward strand.
GAATTTTAAGTAAAGATAGATTATATGCTTATGTAGTTTGTTATAAGAAATTATTTAAAATCGTAAAGCTTTACGAGAAATACCGTTTTAGTACTTTATGCTGAAATTAATCAGAGATTTTGGTTTCGTAAATATACATATAAATACAGTTGTTTAGTGTTATTCAGAATACCTATGGTATTAATGTACAACTTTCTCAATTTTTGTTATATTTTAATTATTAAACCTATAAAATTGAGTGGCGTCCAACAAGAAAAATCAAATGAATGCTTTACTGATTATACCTATAGACATATCTCAGCCTATCTCACACCTGAAAATAAATGAGTTCTCAACTACTGTAAGTTTCATTGTACCTTGCTGAGCTAAACCATGGTGAAACTTACCTTTTCAATATATCAATCACTCACACCTACTTTTTTATTTGTTATAAAAGTTGTAAGTGGAATGGGGGAGCATTAGCTCAAATTGGTGATTTTTAATAAATGTGGTTAAGTTACGAATGTGTTTAGTAATATTAAAAGCATCCCAACTCCCTAAAATAATAATAGTGGCATTCGCTCAAGAATATTATTGGTCTAACCCACCACCAAAAACACCTTTAGTGCAATATGCATAATTGTTTCTAAAATTACTATATTACCGTATAAACCATATAAACGAAACAATAAATTATTTTTAATAATACAAAATTGAAAGACCTCAGCATTACAGTGTGACAATCCAGGTGCGGGTAGTTTTAATTACCAGCCATACAATGTGACGCAAAAACACGAGGCGCACGATTAAAAAATTGCAGTTTTGAAAATAATGGAATTCGTGTATCATTAAATATACATTGGTCACATTTATGTTACGCCTGACGAAGGACAGAGTATCTGTCAGAAAGCTTGCGATTAATAATAAATATTCACACCCTTTTTCCAAAATAGTGTTATTTAATACATTGGTTTGTCACAACTGATTAATGAGATTGGAATGTAATATTTGCAATGGTTAATGATTTTTTTTGCCGGAAAAAAGGAAATTAATCAATAAATGAACAAGGGTTTCATAAGTGTAACCCAATTATAATTTAAATGAAAACAAATTAGGTAAACTAGTGTACATACGCATTTAGATATGAGTTATTTGATACATATAATCTAATACATTTATAAACGGAATTGTTATTTGTAAAATTATGTTTCACTCACAGGTGATACTGGCCTTTACGATTAGATTAATGTTAGAAGAGTTTTGTGTAAATAAATGTTTTCGTTATTTTAAATTAGGTGCTAAAGGGATTTGAAATTGCATCATGTGAAATACGTTTTATAAGATTAATTTGAGTATAAAATTATTACGTTATACAGGGTGTGGCGCGAACAGTTTTGATTAAAGGTAATGGCGGATACAGTTATGTTAAAAATCTGAGATTACGAAACTGCAGGTTTTGGATGACGCTGAGTTCAAATATAATATTGTCCTGAATGTGGAACTTCCGGTTATACCGGATGTAGACGTCAACTTTGTTAAATTAAGTGGAACCTAATATTTTTTATTTTATTTTGGAATTCTACATGAAATTCTAGATAAAATTTGTGCACGATGTCCTATACCAAAAATGAAGTATTCTCGAGATATTTCGATTTTTTTTTAAATTTTGAAAAAATTCTAGTCCACATTGAATAAGGATATCTCCATTAATAACGAAGCTAGTGACGTGAATTTGTAACCAATACACAACAAGCGCTTGCCCGTTAACTCCATATATCTATCTCATTGATATTTCATACAGGGTTTTTAAAATTAGCCACCAATATGCACAACCTAAATCATTTATAAGTTGCTTACTTTAAATAGAACACCCTGTATTTTATTACATTTTCTGCTGTATTTTTTTAAGCCAATTCGTTTGGTATCAGTATTCCCTATACCTAAATCCAACCACTTTTGAGATATTTCATTATCTTAGTTAAAACATAACAGTTAATTATTTCAACATTAGTAAAGGGTAGGCCATGATTTCCATTATTTAAGGTGAATTTTGTTATTTTTTCATAAGTTATTAATTCTGAAAAGTAACCAATAGCCTGAAAGGATTATTAATTGTGGATATCATTAAAAACGTTGACTAGGTATTTTGTATTAATTTAATTAGATAACTTACAAACAAAAATAACTAAATGTTATATTAAACAAATAAAGTTTTATAATAAGTGTTCAAAATTAGCACCATCTACTTCTAAACATTTATGAATCCTTTTCATTAAGTTATGTCTTGTAATTTTGGAAATATGGTCGGATGTTAGAGAATTAAAAGCAAGTAAGACTCTCTGCATCATATCTTCCTCTGTCGTAACAGATTTGGAAAATATCTGATTTAATGTAACCCCAAATACCAAAATCTAGAGGAGCCAAATCAGGAGAGCGAGCTGGCCAACGAAACGGACCCTGATTGGCAATCCATCTATCATCAAACATGTCGTAAAGATGCTGAGCAACAGGCCCAAAGTTATGAGGAGGTGCTTCATCTTGCTGATACCAAGCTGAAACCGCCTCTCCATTTCTTAAAGTATGTAACGCCGGTCGTATGGCTTCTTCTAAAATTTGGCAATATCTTGTACCATTTAAATTTTCATCACAAAATCTTAATGCTAAAATTGTGTCGTCTTTTATTACACAAAAAACATTAAAGCTCCAACTATCTTGGAAATAACGTTCTCTACTAACATGTGGATTTTCATTAGACCAAAAATGGGAATTATGTTGATTAAATAATCCATTTTTGCTAAACTTTACTTCATCACACATATAACTTTTTTTATGAAGTTTTCATCCTCTTGGGTCTTCTTTAAAAACCATTCACAGAATTCTACCCTTCGAGGAAGATCACCTAATTGTAAGTGTTGCACCAAATGATATGAAAATGGTTTCCATTTGGGTTTTTTAAAATGCGATGAATTTTTCTCGTCGACAAAGTAAGATCTCTCTCAAAATCTATGATGGAGGCATTTGGAGAGGCCATAAAATAACCCAAAACATTAATTTCGTTTATGTCACTGTCCACTAGTGGTTTATTTTTATTAATTTTTGTCTTAAATTGACCAAACTGACGGCAGTTTTTAAGCAATCTTCTTACAATATCACCAGTTGCATTTGGTCGATTTGAATATCTTTCTGCAAAAACACGGCAAATTCGTTCAACAATTCTATTACACTCGCTGTAAATAATAATAAGATTTAAAAAATTATCATTAGTAAATCCTACATTTGCCATTATTTACTATGAAATACAAACTGGTAAAGAAAACTGTCAAAACAATTAGCGTTCTAACTATCAAATCTTTGACAGCTATGGCCTACCCTTTACTAATGTTGAAATAGTGTTGTTATGTTTTAACTAAGATAATGAAATATCTCAAAAGTGGTTGGATTTAGGTATAGGGAATACCTTGTCATATGGAACAAGCGTATAAATTATTGCAATTGGTTCAGTGCATATCTACGAGGCGACAACTTGTCGGACAAAAGTTATTTCTCCGATGAGGCATGGTTTCACTTAAGTGTCTACGTTAATTCTTAACACTATCGAACTTTGAGTGCAAAAAACACACATGTCTATCAGGACGCTCCGCTCCATCCTCTCGTTATAATGCTATGCTACACGTTTTTATGGATTAACTGACGAATGATGATGAATTGCATGAGGGTTTCTTTCAACATGATAATGTAACTGCACATACAGCTTAAGAAACAACAAGATTTGTACCGCAGTACTATGCTGACTGAATGATCGGAAGAGACCTTTGACGTCCAAGATCAGCAGATCTAATGCCCTTGGATTACTTTTTATTTGGTCATCGGAAAAATGTACGTGCAGCTATAGAAGCGGCTGTACAGTACATAACGCAACAACAATTGGAGGCAGTCTTTGGAAGCATGAAGAGGAGAGTGGATGCCTGTCTCAATAATGGTGGTGATCATGTTGAACATTTATTATAATATCCGACTGACGACTGTTACTTAGTGCACAATTTATAAAAGAAACTTAAATCACGTTTCAATTACAAATTGTTCTTTGTGAAATTCCGCATAAAGTTAGCAGCATTTAAACATTAAAAGGCGTGTTAATTTTATTTAATATTTGTAAGGTTATGTTTATATTGTTTAGTATTATGCACTAGCATATGAGAGGCAGCAAATGGTGACTAACGTCATGTTTTATTAGAGCGGCAGTGTTAATGATTATTGATACCTTTGTATAATTTAACTATATATAATTTACCAACATATCGCCATGACTACAGAAACAAACTTTAATTCGTGGGCGCTTGAAGTGTGAAAATCTCCTTTTTTCCTCCGCAAGAAGCAACAATTCTAACGTCAGAAGACCAAACGTGCTGAGTACCAAATTTTTCACTAGCTGCTGTAAACGTTTCGTTTCTTTTGCTTAGTTAAATCTTCTTTGATGACAAATAAAGTACTCTTACGACGTTTTTTGTTTCTAAATACCTGTGCCCTTCTTCTATATGAAATACATTTTGCACTAACAATTCGAGGCATTTCCAGTATTTTGTTAACCAACGTGATGTAATCTATTAATATCATCCAGCCCTATATCAATACCATGTTTACTGGAAAATAATGTAATTACTTTTTCATTGATGTCTGCACGTACTACTTCAGGAATACCAAATATGCATAGATTATTGCGCCAGGAAATCAACTTGTTTCAAACGTTGTAACACGAGATTTAGATTCCACTATATCAATGTGCAAGTTGTTAGTAGCTTTATTAAACATTTAGAAGCCATGTTAAATTTTTCCTCCAGTTTGTATAGAAAATCAGTATACTGTTCCTTCATTTTACCTAAAATGTCTAAGCTCGCTCCTTGTTCGGTATCTTACCGTGTTGTAGGTTTACCGCTTCGTTAGGACATAATATAGCACTATTACATAAGGTTAGTACGTATTTTCCACAATAATAACTATTTTTTTGCAACTTTCTTACGTAAAATTGAAAACTAAACCACTGACTCCTTGACAATTTACATTAAGTTAATAAGTTGCTCTTAAATATGTGTTTAATACTGAACCGAACACACACGTCTTTAGTCACTGGCTGTCATATATATATCTTACTGAGCCCGGCCTCCCACGCTAATGTATAGAACGTTGTGTGGACCGATTTGATACACATAACACAGTATCCGTTCGTTGTGAATCCCGGCAGCGTTTTCGATCTTTTCTAGCTATTACAAGAGATATGCACTTATTATTCTCTCTGTTCCCTCATTTTCAATTATATTTATGCGAATTACACTTCTGTTATGTATTGACAAGGTCATTTAATTTGTGGAGCTTTATTTGTGATTTTAACAGATCGTTATAATTAGGTAACTATCAATCAATTAATATTTAATTTTGTAATTGAAGAAGGAATGAGCAATTGAAATTTAATGTTCATGGCTCAAATTCTTATTAATTAGCACAGCTTGGATCAAAGTAAATTCAGTGTAGAGCTAAACCTCTTTACCGTGATATTTTCTGAGGGTAGTTAGGTCAGTTTTAATGCTATTTAACAACGTCTCCTCTGGTCTACCAATTTCCCACGACTTCTGACTGAGCTACAAAAGTTTTGCACCCCTATCACAACTGGAATCCAACATCAAAAGACCATGAAATGATCTTAAAAAAACAAGTATGTATTTCCCACACAACTCTTGTTCCGATAACGCACAATTTTTATCACCCCAATGAAAGGTTTGAACACCCGTCTCGTCAAAATTTTGATCAACATAGAAATATGAGGTACGACTCTTAGTTCTTGGTAATCGAGACCACAATTGAGCTATTTAAAAAATGCGCTAAAATAGTAGGTGACACAATAAGTTCGTCAGTATTTTGTTACCAGTAGCGGAAGGTTAAGATAATTCATGTATTATGACCACTCGATCCGTACAAATTTTAATGTTATCGGTGATGCGTTACGCTAAAAATTTTTTATACGAACAATTTTAAGTAGAGAAACAAAGCCAATACGCTGAAAGAAAAATTTCAAACAGGAAATAACGGAATATGAAAATGTAAAATTTCAACATTGTTATAGATATTAAAATACTTAACTTTTTTGGGTTTTTTAAATGGTGTATTTGTATATTAAAGTTATACAATTTATCTGAACGTTTTGATAACAGTTATCTTCGTCAATAGTAGTATTATCTAATAAAATGTCAAAGATGTTCAAAACAATTTTGTGAAATTTGAAAAATTAAAACATAAATATAAGCCTGCTATTAATATAACAGTCTGGAAAACGTATACAGCCAACTATAGAATACAATTTTAGTAAAAATAACGATCATTAAAAAATTAAATATTGTTAAACTGTCTTGAAGATGACAAATCAGAACACCCTCTGACGATCGATGACTAACGATGAAAAATGTCAACGAAAAAACAAATTTAACAAAAATCTAATTAAAGTATGATGTAAGTGTAAATTTGTGAAAAACTTCAACTTGAAATTAATAGAAGCATTCACAAACAGAAACCTGACATCTATTAAAATATTCCAGTTAAACCTAACAAAGAAATAGCTTTATCAAAAATTGTAAGTGCAATTTAACAATTAAAGCATAATGCAGAACGATTTATGTAATTTTTAATTTTAATTTCAACTAATTACCTTGAACTATAGTGCTGTGGTAATTCAACATATAATTGGTAACGGATTCACTTCAACGTCTAGAAAAACACAGCATAAAACCTAGACATACCAAAAGCTAAAATTAAAATTAAAATAAATGCTCTTTTTTTAAATTATAAGATGCCAAAACCTATTTAAACGGAGATTTTCTTCTCGCCCATTAAAATTATTAGGGTGTATCTCAATAGCTTCAAGTTGTAAACGAACATAATCATGAGTTTGTCTTGACAATATAATCATAAAAAAAAAAATAATAATGATATATCTTGATTTTAATTTTAATTTTAGCTTTTGGTATGTCCAGGTTTTTTCCTGTATTTTCCTAGACCTTCAAGTAAATGTGTTACCTATTATATGTTGATAGAACTATTTCGTTGTTAGATTTAACTGAGTTAGTTTAATCGATGTCAAGTTTCTGTTTGTGAATGCTTCCATCAATTTCAAATTGAAGTTTTTCACAAATTTACCCTTATATTTTGACTAAATTTTGTTAAATTTGTTTTTTGGTTGACATGTTTCATTGTTAGCCTTCGACCGTTAGAGGGTGTTCTGATTTGTCATCTTCAAGACAGTTTAAAATATTTAATTTTTTAATGATCTAGTTATTCTTTATTAAAATTGTAAAATTGTATTCAAACGTTTTCCAAACTGTTATATTAATAACAGGCTTATGTTTATGTTTTAATTTTTCAAATTTCACAAAAAAAAACGAAGTTGAAGAATGTATGATTGAAAGGAACTGGTATGTAGTTTAAGCCTTCGTTTACAACTTATATAGAAATACGTTAAGCTTATAAATACATTTTTTTGATTGCAATAACTTAATAATTTGTTATGCGAGAAGCACCATATTCAAAATATGCACATACGTACCCGTACGTCACATAAACATTGCCAATGTTTTAAAGATGCGTTGGAAAAAAGTATACTTTGCGCATGTTTTTCAATCAATAAGTGATCCCAACGTTGCCGCATGCTGGGCCACACAACGTACCGTTCGTGAAGATCGAGAGTTTGTACATAAAAGCGACTTCTGAAGCAGCATCAGAACTATTCTGTATATAGTGGAGGTATAAACGGGAATTATGAAGCACGTTCAAATTTTCGGATTTACACGTTTTGAGGCCTATACAATCATATTTTGATGATATACACATGGGTACGTTGTCGAGCCTGGAGCCGGGCTCAAGGGCGTACGGTTTATGTATGCTACGGGCTCTGCAATAACCGTTTGTATATAGGGTGGGCCACCACCAACGCGTCGGTCTCTAGCACCCAAACGACTGAATTTTTTCAAAATCTGTTTGGGTGAGAATATGTAAGCCTTCTAGGACTACAATCTAAAATTAGTTTGATTTATACAGGGTGATCTACAAACTTGTTACTTATCAAAGTTATACTATTTTAAATGCAATACCCCCCTTTTTAATTTTTTTTTGAAATAAGGTGTAAAAATAAGGTATCACTATCACTATCTTCATTGCCAGTTACCGGTTTACTTTTATTATGTTTTGGATAGGCAGTGTTACCTGTGGCTCGAAATGTTTGTAAAAGCCTTTCAAAAGCTCTCGTATCAGGATGGTTGCGATCAGGGTACTTTTGGGCATAAACCCTGGAAGCCAAAAGACAATTTTCATGGCATTCTCCTATGGTCAACACCATATCCCCTCTTTCTTGCACTGAATATTTCATTGTAATGAAAAAATCATCAATAGTTATAAACACTGTCGTATTTTGTAATACGTCAATATGACAGAAATGTTTATAAATCAAAGAATTCTAACTGATCGACATAAGTTAATGGCGTAATTTCTAAAAATGTAACAAATACACTAATTTCTCGAAAAGTATTGAAGTAAGGTATAGGGAACCCTAATACATTTCGAACTATTGTCAAAAGACTATTCCATTCCGATAAAAATTTCTTGGGCGTTGTATTTAAAGTAACAAAGATATTTAACTTTGAAGTTTGTTAACTTTACGCGTCATTCTTTGTATTTTGTAAATTATGATTTGAAACAATAAACAACAGAATTCGTACTTCCAAATATCCTTATACGATGACCTAGATTAAATTGTCTCATCTTTTCTGAATCGAAAAATACTTGAATTTTTGACAACCCTACATTTTCAAAAATGTTAAATATTTCGGAAACTGTAAGGTTTAGGTATAGGAACTCTAATGAAAGTCTACCTTATTTTTCACCTTATTTCAAAAAAAAAAAAAATTAAAGGGGATATTCCATTTAAAATAATATAACTTTGATAAGTAACAAGTTTGTAGATCACCCTGTATAAATCAAACTAATTTTAGATTGTAGTCCTAGAAGGCTTACATATTCTCGCTCAAACAGATTTTGAAAAATTCTGTCGTTTGGGTGCTAGAGACCGACGCGTTGGTGGTGCCACTGTATATATATATATATATATATATATATATATATATATACCGGGTGGTCGTAAAGTAAGGAATAAATTCAATATCTCGTAAAGCACAATTTTTTTCAAAAATCGCTCGGACCCGTCGATTTTATATTTTTTTCGGGGCATATTTTGCGAAAAAAAAAATTTTATACAGGGTGTCTCAAAAAAGATTTGCTAAAAAAATTTTTTTTTTCAAATTGCAACCCAATTTTTTTATAGCATTTTTGGATTACCCTTATAATTCTAAACATTTGTCATGTAGCATGTGCTATACCTAAGTCCAAGCGTTTTGGAGTTATTCGCATTCAAAATTTAAAAATTGAAAAAAGATCATGAAGAAAACGAAAAATAAAATAATTTTTATAACGTTTTATTATATCGAAAACAAAGATTCGTAAACTTAAAAATAATTTTGGTGACAGATACCTGAGTTTTCTAGAAGAGGAACTTGTTCCAGCTCTGGCTACCCTTTTTCCTGAGATAGAACGTCCGGATTTGCCACACCATAACATCTGGTTCCAACAAGATGGTGCTCATTTTGCTGTGGTAGTTCGAACTTATTTGCACGACACTTTCCCAAACAGGTGGATTGGAAGGAGCGGTGTTATTGAGTGGCCACCAAGATCACCCGATCTAACACCTCTACACTTTTTTTTATGGGGATACCTTAAAGGCAAGGTATTTAAAAGCCAACCGGCAAATCTAGATGATTTAAAACAACGCATCCGTCAAGAAATACGTCAAATAACGCCCGAAATGGTTCGAAATGTCCAGCATGAATTTGTAGATCGATTAGGCTATTGTCAGTTGACTAACGGAGGACATTTCGAACATTTGCTGAAATAAAATAATTTTTAAGTTTACGAATCTTTATTTTCGATATAATAAAACGTTATAAAAATTATTTTATTTTTCGTGCAGTGTCTAATAAGAAAAAAAAACGATTTTTGATTAACTAACAACTTAATAAATAAATTACCCGTGCAGTTACATATACCTCGATACATATACTGTGGACCGGGTAAACGACTAGCTCACTGTGGCATAGGTATTATCGAATTGGCAAAAGCGTGTGAAGAGAACGATATGGTATATTCCAAGTAAAGAAATCTAAGGAATCGTCATATAGCGGCAAAGAAAAGGCTTGGATTAGGTTTCGTTCCTCAAACGCTACCTTTCGAGAAAGAGCAGCTACATTGACTGTAGCCGGTGTAATGAAAGGGAAAAGGACAATGGGAATGGGAAGCAAAATCACGACGAAGGAAGCGTTTTCAGAGAAATAGACCAATTTCGTTTAACAAATCAGGCCTTTTAGTTGGTGGTAAACTTTGACTAACCTTAAAATCCACGATACAACAAGCTTTAAATGTTTTAAAACACAAAGAAATCTTGGCGTCTAATGACAGAATATTACCAATACCAGATCGTGGAGGATTCATACCTCTCAATCCCCTATTCGCAGCATTAGAGGCTTTAGATTATGTGGGTGATAGTGCAGTTGCAGTTGCAAAAGCGGCCACTGACGCAAAAGCTGTTTTAAAATCGTTAGAAGAAACCAAACACCACAATCAAGCAAGGATTGTCGTGCCTCTAATACCGTTGGACTCGTTAATAATGGAATTGCATTTTTATTTGGCTCGAATTAAAAAGAGACATTAAATTCTCAAGCAGCGGTAGAATTCAAGATGGGCCAAGATACATGTCAAAGCAATTTTTAACGGAACACAAGTTGCACACTATGTGTATAAACCACCGTATCCATGGCATACATTAGATGTGAAGACTCGTCGTCAAGCTGTATGGTTAATGCATAACCAACATTGTACAAAATGGGAAGAGAGACAAACACCACCACACCGATTTCAATAAGTTAATTGATCCAGCAGATACTATCTACGTCAAGGCTAAGGAGAAATCGGATTACATCAGAAAATTCGTGGCCCAGACCGCTAGTGAATTTCCTGTATTCCAACCACTTTGTGGTTTGTTTTTTTCTACATATCCCACAATAATACATTACGTATATAGGACTCGATAATTAGTTCTTAGTTGATTACGCTCAAAAGCGTTATGCATAATTACTGATCACGTGACTTCCTAAATTATAAAAACCTACAAGCCCGCGTCTAGGAGACTGAATGAAGATACTTGCTTTTATTACTTGGATTAGGAAAAGAATATGTTTACCTAACGCCCTATATATATATATATATATATATATATATATATATATATATATATATATATATATAACACGTATCACATGTATCACACGTGTGCAACATTGGCATGGGGGCATTGGACGAGGCGGAACATTTTAGTGGTCTACTAGAGGTTGCTAGGGAAATGAATTTATATGACCTGAAGGGTAGAAATAGTTTAGGAGCTGACACTTATTAAATATGCTAAATATACGGGATGTCCCAACGTTCCGAAAAAGCTCCATAACTTGATTATTAGAGATATTGACTTCTATTTTTTACATTATAGTTGCGTTTCTGCTGCACATTTCTAAATATTTCTATTTATACACAGGGTGTCCCAATATTCAAAAACACTAAAGTTGTTTTTTTCCAGAAGTTCGAAATTCAGGGGTCTGTTCAAAAATTCGTACCTTCCAAATCCTTCGAAATTTAGAAATTTTAGGATACCATCCAGGATTTTTACATTGGACTATACAACCTTTATATTTATGGAAATCTTGTCAAAAGAGCGTTTGACCAGTACAATAATAAATAGGGGTGCCATTTGAAAAAAATGAGGTTTCGATACTTTTACTTTGTCATGTTTAAAAAATCGCAGCAGGCACATCCGACTGAGCCGGTTATTGAGTAAAAACTTAAAAGATGAGGAAAATATTCAGAAATCAAGCGGTGTTAATTACTTTGACTTATCTGCAATGATTTCTAAGGTACGACTTTTTGAACGGACCCCTGAATTTCGAACTTCTGGAAAAAAAACAACATGACAGATAGGGAAATACTTCCTATGCAAAAGTGATTCGTAATTTAGTATAAAATCCAAAAATTACATCAAACTGGGTAGATCTCATTTCACAAAACATAACTTTAATGGTGCAATATTTTTAAAATTGCAGTAGAAACGCAGCTATAATCTAAATAAATGAAAAGTCAATATCTCTAATAATAAACATGTTATTGAGCTTTTTCGGAACGCTGATCGTGCATATATAGTACATATATATATATATATATATATATATATATATATATATATATATATATATATATATATATATATATATATATATGTGTGTGTGTGTGTGTGTGTGTGTGTGTGTGTTCACGCGCAATTTCGGTTGGTACATTCATATATGAAGATC
>JARFJB010000281.1:57500-197500 GCA_036346205.1 Vesta saturnalis
ATATATATATATATATATATATATATATATATATATATATTATATATATATATTATTGTACATATATACGATCCCCAGCGTTCCGAAAATCAATAACATGTTTATTATTAGAGATATTGACTTTTCATTATATTAGATTATAGCTGCGTTTCTCTGCAATTTTAAAAATATTGCACCATTAAAGTTGTTTGTGAAATGAGATCTACCAGTTTGATGTAATTCTTGGATTTTATACTAAATTACGAATCACTTTTCATGGAAGTATTTCCATCTGTCATGTTGTTTTTCCAGAAGTTCGAAATTCAGGGTCCGTTCAAAATCAGTACTTAGAAATCATTGCAGATAAGTCAAAGTAATTAACACGCTATTTGCAAATATTTTCCTACTTTAAGTTTTACTCAATAACCGCTCAGTCGGATTGCCCTGCTGAATTTTTAAACATGACAAAGTAAAAGTATCGAAACCTCATTTTTCAAATGGCACCTATTTATTATTGTACTGGTCAAACGCTCTTTGACAAGATTTCCATAAATATAAGGTTGTATAGTCAATGTAAAATCTGATGGTATCCTAAAATTTCTAAATTTCGAAGGATTTGGAAGGTACAATTTTGAACAGACCCTGAATTTCGAACTCTGGAAAAACAACTTTAGTGTTTTTGAATATTGACACTGTTAAATAATTTAGAAATGTGCAGAAACGCAACTATAATGTAAAATAGTCAATATCTCTAATAATCAGTTATGGAGCTTTTTCAACGTTGACATCCCGTATATTTAGCATATTTAATAAGTGTCAGCACCTAAACTATTTCTACCCTTCAGGTCATATAAATTCATTTCCCTAGCAACCTCTAGTAGACCACTAAAATGTTCCGCTATCCAATGACCATGCAATGTTGCACACGTGTGATACATGTGATACGTGTGATACGTGTGATACGTGTACGTGTATTCCATATCTGTTTGTTATCCTAGGACCTAAAGGCAATTTTGTTTAATATCTCAGTATGCATATCATTTAAGGTTGATCTAAACACGAGCATTTTACATAGATATGTTTTATTAGACGTTTTTGCAAAAGTTTTTTTCCGTTAGCACTTTTTAAATAACAACTTTCTTAATTCCTTCCGCTTTAGATAATACTATTTTGATCTTGCACCATAAAAATATTGAATTACTTCCGCTCCATATTAATTTTTCATTCTTCCTACGACATAAGAATTCCAGTAGATTATTCCGCTTATGCGTATACATATCAGTTGTTACTTCCAGTATTAATTGGTCTGTATCCGTATGTAGAAACGTTACGTTGTTACCGTAATCGATACATTACAATTTTGGAAATATCTAAAACACTGAATCCGACATATACGAGTTCGTCATACGTAACGAACTGTCTTAACAATTCCACCGCGAATAATTTGTCACTAAATTGAATACAGTTTCTAATTGTGGTTTTGTCACGTACTCTGCTAGTCCAAAACGATGGCCTTATTTACCCAATGTGTTAATAACTTGATTACTGCAAACGTTCTCCATTATTTTACCAAATACTCCACTGTGCATGCTTTAATGAAACCCTTTTTGAATATATACTTGGCTGGATTTCGAAAAAGTTTCTTCTTTGTAATGTGGCGCGCAAAACATTTCGGGAAAAAATGATAATCATTATGTTCATGTTGAGTTAACCACATAAACCCGTCATGAGGTAGATATTGATACATACTCTACGCATATATGATCATTGCATCCAAATACTGTAAAAATACTTTAGGACGATTAGGGTCAAAGTTTGGAACAAACTGGTTGTTGTTAGCAATACCTCTCCGCTTAACAAAAGTACTCACATCGCAATGAATATATTACTTGAAAAAGTCGTACATATCCATATCAGTCATAGCTTTAACTGCACTTTCGTACATTTCAACATGGCATCCGATGCCAACCTGGTTATGGTAAGATTCTGTCCATGTCCTAGGCCATACACAGCCAGACATAACGGTCTAAACTATCATAGGACGGTAGAAGTCATCTAATTTACTAAACCTATCTACGTACGCATAGGCGAAATTACGTTTCTTCCTAACCAGATTAAGGTCGTTACCACCAAAATATTTCCTTACCTCTATACAGTGCTCATCTAATAATTCTGAGATAGAGCATACAAAGATGCAGAATTAAACCTACAATTATCGACAAATCGTAAGTTACTGTATTTTTTCCCTAAGACCACGACTGTTTATAAATTCGTACACAAAAATGTTATATATTCCTCACTAGTAATAGGGGGTACATTAATTTCTCCCGTTCGTTTCAATTGCAAAATGTTTTGATGAACATATGAACATCACAGGGTTTGGTAATTTCATTACAAACCGAATGGGAAGCACCGCGATATTTACCAGAGACGTAACAATGATCACTTACTTTGGGGTTAGTAAGATTATTCGAAAAGGGTTTGTCACATATATGACAATTTCGACTTTTTTTCGTATATTCCCTTGTGTTCACTGGTTAGTGGTAACAGTTTTTTAAATGTTCATTATATATCCGTTTCACCTCGTTCTCTATTCGTCTAATAAATTCCTCCGCTGTATTTATCGCTCTATAAATTTCTAGTATGGACCAAGTATAGTCTTCACTGGACTTAATATAGTAACAGAAAGAGTATACTTTGTATTTACACGTTTTTATAATAAACAGTGTTTCCGTGTCGAGTTTAGCTGTATTCACCGGTACTAAGAAAGTTTCAAAAGTTGCGTGTATCATGAACGGTAAAGACATCTGCTTTTGATAGTTCCGAAACACAAGTACATTTTCTGCATAGAATTCCCCTGTTCTATATTCTCTTGGTTTTAAATCAAGTGATTTAGTGTACATGAAATTACAGTTATGCGCTACCTGCTTAATTGTTCCTGTGTTCAAAACTTATAAAGACCTGAATTACAAAAATATTTTGACCCATTGTATTGAATTGTTTGGTTGCTAAGTAAACGAGAAAATTTTTTATCTAGACATAATGCTGGTTTTCCGTTTGATCACTGACTAATAGCGATAAGTTAACACGTGCAGACTGTTTAAAACCTAGTATAGTACAGAGGACCAACTATTTCCGCAACACGCGTATCATCACGACACGTATCTTCTAGTCAATAAAAGTTGATGGAAATATCAATTGTTAGCCTCGAAAGTTGAGAGGTAAGACAACTTAACAGGAAACGCTACACCATCCCAATTTTAAGAGCGGTGTCAGTAATGCGGACACAATAGTCCATGCAAATCAACAATTATCATTATTTTTCACATTAACTATAGCATGTTCACGCGCAATTTCGGTTGGTACATTCATATATGAAGATCGTGGTGCCTGAAAATTTTAACATGCTTGTTTCTAAATATGAGGATTACACCAGTGACCAACCCACAACTACATATCTATTATATTACTTCATTACTCATGGCGTACAGTTACCAAGAATCTGTATGTTGAAATTCTGACTGATTAGCATGTAAAATCTTCTTTAATCTTTGAAAATATTCTTTTAACAAACCAAAATATCACAATATGTTTGTGACGATTGTTAGTACTCTCTACTGTTTAGAAAGTACAAACCAAACAACTCAACTTAATACACTTCAAGGAAAGGTGCTTCTGCAACAGAATTTGTATTACTTTCAAAGCGTTCACTTTAACGTCACCGTAAACGTTTGCACGTTAGTATGAGTATTGCTGGGCGATACTCTGTGCATAACAATGTGCTGCTTAAACTCATTCCGAATTACTTCAACTCCAGTATTAATGAGTATACAAACATTTGCTTTGCGTCTATTACTTCTCAGATGTCCCTGGAAAGCATATCCAGGAACATCAATTGAACAATTCGCGCATTGGACAATATCAACTCATCAGGTAGTTTTATTTTGCACCGGTTCACTGCACCATTCGTGAGTTATTCAAACCCAATAGACCTGATTGCGCAGGGAAATCAGTAACATGTCTGTGAACTAGTTTGTTGAGGCCAGAAGTACTTGGTTGCACCACATTGCTCTCTAGTGTGTGTCGTTTTGAGAAGTAGTCAGCTGTACGGTTGACATACTTGCCTGTCTCTGTAAAGGTAGGGTAGTGGATGGGTGGCCCTATCCAACACACGGTTAGTTGATTGCATAACAGAGAATCCTTTCTAGAGAATGTTTTCGAACGTTCACATTGGAACATTTCGCTTGTATCTGTAACAAAGAAATGTATAAATAGATGCATAAATGCAAGTGTAATGTTATCTCTTCAGTTATGATTCAGTTTTTAGCACCTTGTTATACCTTTAACTGTTACAAATTTCCATCATTTAGAAATTTGTTACAAAGTGAATCAGTATCCGGTGATGCGAACAAGGGCGCAACGTAACCAATCGCCATAGATAGACATATGGTGGATGACGGATATATTAGGTTGAGGGGCAGATTACTTTGTGTGTAGGGAAACAGTAACAGGAGTAGTCGCGATGGTATGTTGCTGCTGGTCGCACATATTCTACCCAGCATTGTACTTCACTTTACAATGCGGTTTGGACTGGAAAAAGTAATTAAAACCAAATGTTTTCCAGAAACTCCGCAGCACCTTTAGGATTTAGTACATTCTGGGGAGAAGATAATGCGTTATACATTGCACCTCTCACCTGTGATGTTGCAGGTAGGTCTTGCCTCTGGGCTGCGGGGCTCCCAGATAATGCTAAGTAATCCATAAACCATTCATTTCGCAGTACATGCACGACTGACGATACCCTCTGCATACTGGACAGTTCATATGAGTGCACTTTTCGTTGAACTCTTCAATACAAGGGCTCAGGATAATCTCAGAAATGTGTTCGCAGGGCTCTGTTTGTACCGAATAACTATCGTACGACCATTCCTTAATGAATTGTACGGTACAAACAGGGCTCAGAAAACTTTCAGATGGGTTCCTTACTATTCCATAATCTGAACTTATTGCATTTGCGGACGACTGATAATCTACAACACACTCAGGTGTCAGAATAATTTGGTAGCCATCTATCCTCATTACCGATTGCATTACCGGACTGGAGGATAAAACATATCCTTTAAAAATGCATGAAAAATGTTGTTTTTAGTGGGGGGAAACACCTATATTTAACTAAACGACAATAGTACAAATTATACGTACAACAGCTTCTATCAGCAAGTAAAAAACTCCAAACATGAACTGTTCATCAAATCCAGCATCTTCTTCTTCATCTGGTAACGGTCAATTGCTCTGTGTAAAAACCACTTTTTTACATTTTTTTTCAGATTAATGTAATCGCCGTAATATATCGCCCGAAACAATTAATTGGGGCTTTGAATTTACCCTTATCGCTTCTTCTACACTACATTCTTTTATCCCACTTACTCTAATGCACCAAGCTATCTCCGTTCCTTCCTCACCTGAGGTACCTCACATTTCTTCCTTTTCTTCTAGGGATGTAGGTGCCCAAACTAGTAATGACGTAATCTACGACCTGGATTGTGTGTGAGCAGAGGCTTTTGACACTGAAACGATAGTGGTGGACCTTTGTTGCACACGCACAGGCGCACACACGCACACCACAACACACACCACACACACACACGCACACACACCACACCACACACGCACACACGCACCACACGCACACACGCACACACGCACACCACGCACACGCACACACGCACACACCACACACACACACACACACACACACCACACGCACACGCACACACCACACACGCACAGCACACGCACACACACACACGCACACCACGCACACGACACACGCACACACCACACGCACACACCGCACACCACACCGCACACACCACCACACCACACACGCACACACCACACGCACACCACACGCACACCCACACGCACACCGCACACACGCACACACACGCACACGCACACACGCACCGCACACGCACCACACGCACCGCACACACGCACCCACACACACCATCACAAAACATAAAATGAGGTAATTAGTTGATTTAGGTTCACTGAAAAAAAGTCGATTGCATAACCTTCTATACTTACATATGTATATGTAGGTTGGAAAATAAAAACAAATTAATGGTGCAACAAAAGATTTTTAGGTTTTTTTCACTAATTCCAACATCGCTCGCGTAATTGATCACAAAATCTAAGTGTTCTTAAGAATTATATAGAAGTGCGAACAACAATAGTGTAAAATTATTTTGCCATCTGGATTATAGCTAATCTAAGTGTGGAAACAAAATCTTTACTTGGCTCTAAAATTATCAAGTTTAATAAATTTAACTAAATCCTTATTTTTACGTGTGAAATGCGTGTAAAAACGCGAAGTGGAAAAAAACTTAGTAGACAGAGGACAAATCTACAATTACATATATACTTCTTAATAGAAAATTAAACACCCATTTGTAACTTTGTGTTAAAAGAAAATGTTTCTTTCTTACTTTGGTAGTTTCTTATTTGGTTTCCAATAAAGGTTTTGATGAAAAGCTGTATTCGTTCATTCAGAAATTATTAGTCGTGCTATATATTGATTAGAGTAAAAAATTTAAAAAAACACAAAAATCGAGTTAGGAAAGCTTAGCGAATAAATGGGCTAATTTAGTCCTCATATTTATGCATGGGTTATTTACATGTTAAGAACTTACGTTTGTATATTATTTAATGTTTAAATGTATGTGACGCTATGCCTTTTTTAGAAACACGTATGAACAGTCGAATTTTGTAATTAATGTATATGTAATACACAAAATGTATTAATCGCAATTACTCTTTGTATGAAGCATTCATAAATCATGCTTGGATAGATAATGGGATGAATCAATCGAAAATTTTCAATCTTACAAAATGAGATTACCAACATATTTAGCGTGTTGTTCATAATTTACGTATGACGTCCATTAAACAATGTTAAATATCATTAATTTATAATTCAATTGAAAATATGTAATGCACATACATTAAGGAACTAATTTGCATTACACTTATTGCATTTCTGTTTATAGCTGTTTATCATTATCTACCAAAACAATATTTACGAAACGTTTAAAGGTGTATAATACTTAAAATGGTTTCAGTCTGTAATATACAATAAGAATGTACATTTTTTTTTGTAAAAAAAGTGAAGAAACAGTTAATGAATGCTGTATTGATTCCTTTAATACTCAGTTTTTTTAGAGCTTTTTAGTAGCGTATGCAATTTATACGTAGGCATGTTGGAAAGTATAATAAAGATACAATGTCGGTTAAGTAGAAAATACTACGAAAAAAGAAACTTTTTATTTACGCGTAGAAAGTCAACTAAAAAAGAGAAAATATTTTTTTCTTTGCTCCAAAATGTGATCAAACATCTATACGACTAAATATAATAGCGTAGGGCGCTCATATCATAAACATGTGAAATGAATTATGATGAGCGCCCTACGTTTTTGTTTTTGGCCGTAAAGATTTTTAATCACACTTTGGTGCAAAGAAAAACATATTTTCTCCTTTTTAGTGCACTTTCTACGCGTAAACAAAAGGGTGCCTTTAAAAAGTTTCTTGTTTTGTAGTATTATTTGCTACTTGTCAAATATTTAAATCGATTTATCAACCATGCTATACTTATTTTTTTAAATCCAAGATTTATGGTTTAAATTCATTCATAATTTGTTCAAAATAATTAGTTATGACTTAATTTATAAAAAAACTAAAAAAAAAGAGAATGGCACGCGGTGTTCCCAAGCGGCCACCCATCCAAGTACTGATCGCGCCCGACGCTGCTTTATTTTGGTGATCGGACGAGAATCAACCAAAGCCAAACCAAAATAAATTTATTTTCAATTTTATACAAAAATACATACAATAGGCATATTTTATAGTGCATAAAGTTACTTATTTATTAAAAATTATTATTAATTTTATTAAATACATAACTAAAAAGTTTACCTCGAGTAGGATTCGAACCTACGACCTGTACTTTGCTAGAGTACCGCGCTAACCAACTGCGCCATCAAGGTTCAAGCCCCAATCGATGTAAATTTTATCTTTATGTATGTAGAACTGATGTAAATTCTAAATATAATGAGATTACAATCAAATTACTTATATTAATGGAATGTGAGCCTGCAATGTCGCAAGGATTCGCACATACCAAATCAACTTGACTAATATTAAACAGTTTTTGTTATGAACGAATAAGTTCAAAGGTAAATATGTAATTAAAAATTATTATTAATTTTATTAAATACATAAATAAAGTATACCTCAATTGAACAGATGTACTTTGCTAGTTAAAACTGCGATCATTCGCAATCGATGTAAATTTATCTTTATGTATGTAGAACTGATGTAATTATAATATAAGTAATTTGATTATAATCTCATTATATTTAGAATTTACATCAGTTCTACATCAAAGATAAAATTTACATCGATTTGAACACATTATAAAATAAACAAATCGGTAAATTTTTTTATGTATTTAACAAAATTAATAATAATTTTAATTAATACCTTTGAACTTATTCGTTCATAACAAAAACTTTTAATAATTTACATATTTATTGTTTGTTTATTTTTACATAATAATTTTAGAAGTTTACTTCTTGAGATTAGTCTTATTGTTAATTTAGGAAATTAGTAGTTTGTATATAGTTATTGTATTAATGATTAATAATGTTTCACTTTGCAGGAAAATAAATTGCAGAAACCTGCTTAAGGTAATTTGAATAATGTCTACAGTTACTTTACACGCAAGGGTGTTGTTTGCGTTACCTTCAGGGTCGTTAGTACCTGCAAATTTACGGTTGCTCGAATATCGGTCATTTTTGGTAGAGTAATTTATTAATCGGTATGTTAGATTATGTCTTCTAGTTTTTGTTAGATCTTTCGTTAGGGGTTGACATGTAATTGTTTTTCTTAAAAATTTTGTGCTGTTCTTGTTAAGTATTTCGGTATTGTTTCAATTTGTGATTGTTCGTGTAGATCTTTTCTTTTGTAGTGGTTTGATTACGGTGTTTAAAATTCCACACGTTATTGGCGCTGCATGTGTTAATATCGGGCGGATTGCACTTGTGTATATCAGCTTTTTGTTCTTTTTGTTAGTAGATGCATTCCTTGATACGAGAGCATGTAGGGTTCGAACGCTCTTGTGTGCTCTTTGTATGGTTTTGCGTATGTGCTGATGAAAGTTCAATCTTTTGCCTAGGTGAACGCCGAGATATTTTACACTATTAGAAGGTGTAATCGGATGATTGTTTATTTTAATTGGTGTGAATATTCTATTGTTGGTAATTTTTTTCGTGATGATGATAATAAGTTCTGTTTTTTCCGGGTTTTTGTAATTTTCCATTTATCGTAGTATTTGGTGAGCATGTTAAGATGAATTTGTAGCTGTCTGGCTGCGATTTCTGCGGCGAAAGAGTGAGCGTATATAGCAGTACCATCCGCGTAGGGTACAAGTTTTGTTTGTTTGAATTCAGAGATATCATTGATATAGAGGTTGAATAGCCTCGGTCCAAGCACTGATCCTTGAGGTACACCTGCATTTATGGTTAGTGTGTCATTGTTTTTGTTATTAATTTTCAGTGTGAATTCACGATTTATTGAATATGAGTGCCTTAACTTTATTAGATTTGTTGGGAAGTTCATTATATCATTTTATAGCGTAATGCATCTATCCATACTGTGTCGAATGCTTTTTGGATAGCTAATAATACCATTACTGTGTTTTTATTTTTGTTAAAGTTTTGTGTTATATCGTTTGTTATCCTTGCCAGCTGTTATGTAGTATTGTGTCGCTGTCTAAATCCAAATTGATAGTCTTTTGTTATTTTCAGTTCGGCGTCATATTTGTCCAGTCTACTTAATATGATTTTTTCAGTTACCTTTGCTATGGTATTAATTAGGCTAATAGGTCTGTAGTCATTAGGATGTGAATGATCTTTGTTAGGTTTGGGTATTGGTACTATAACGGCTCGTTTCCAGGATTGTGGGAAGTAGTTTAACTTTAAAACTGCGTTTATAATGTACGTGAGTTGGGCTAAAGCCTTCAGTGTCAGTTTTTTAGTATTCTGTATTCAATTTGATCCGGTCCGGGAGCTTTATTATTAGGTAAGTGTTTTATGATTTGCTTTAATTCCTTCGGTGAGGTGATTATTCTTTGTAGTGTCTTGATGGGTGTTTTGTAGTCGTCTTTAATATAATCTTTAACTGCAGTGATTATTTCTTGTTGTTCGTATGTACATTTAGATTGTGAACTTCTTTAAATGCATCGGCAAGTACTGTTGCTTTTTCCATGTCAGTGACCGCTGGTTGTGCGTTAGTATTCGTAATTGAAGGTATTATGTCAATAGCTTTCTTTAGCCTTTTTGTTATTGTCCAGAGTGTATTGTCCCCCAGAGAGAGTCTTTCCAGTACCTGGTTCCATTTATTATTCCTATAGTTGTCAATTTCGTCTTTAATTTGTTTATTTAAATTATTTACTTGAGTTTTAATACCAGATTCGGCCATGTATTGCCAACGCTTTCTTGCTTTATTTCTTATATTGAGTTGTTGGGTCACATGGGAAGGTAGGTCGTACTTATTTTGATTTATTTCAATTCTTTTAGTATGCGAGTCCTTTGCTTTTTGTATTGGATTTCTGAATTGCTCTACTGCAGTCTCTATATCCGTTGCAGTTTCCAATTTATTAATGATTGTTATGTTTTTGTCTAGGGATTGTTTGTAAGACGGTTTCTTTGTGAGACGTGATTACTATAGTATTATTTTGAGTGACCGAACTATTTGTTGTGATGAGTATTGGTAAGTGACCTGAGTTTAGATCGTTAAGCGTTTTAGGAAACCTTACTTGAGGAACATGGTTGTTGATTATTAGGTCTATTGTCGAAGGCATGGTATTGTTGTTGAGAAAATGTGTGTGATTGTTTGTGTACAGAAGGTTTAAGTTAGTGTTTTCTATACACTCGTTCAATGTGTGACCATTTCGGTTGTTTCTGTTTCAGCCTCAGTTTATGTGTCTAGCATTAAAATCGCTCATAATAATTGTTTTACGTGTGCTCATCAATGTTTGTAAGACCACATCGTTCATTACATTTGTCGGTTTATTCTAAGCAGCTATTATTTTAATGTTATTGGTTAATCCTATACCTGTTGTTTCTAGTGAAGTATTCGTATATCTGGTGAACGGTATAGTCTTTTTAACCGCTATAGCTACGCCCCCACATCCGGAATCGTCCGATCTATCGCATCTTTGTACCGTGTAGTCTTTTATTTTTAGTTTGTGCTCTTTTCAACTTTGTTTCGTTTATTAAAATTATATCGATTTGATTCTTGTGTAAGAAATATGTTAGTTCGGGTATTTTATTATTTAACCCGTTAAGCGTTCCAAGATACGATTCTGGTTTTATAATCCATATTTGTTTAGTTTTACTGTAAAATTATTGAAAGCTGCGAACTTTTTTATTGCATTGTTACACTTTTGCAATTCGATATTTAAATCTTTCACTACTTTTAATATGGCATTTACATTAATAAGTTCATTTAATTCGGACGAGAACCGGTGTTTTCAACGTGGGATGACCATTATCTTTGAAAAATGTCGTTCTTAGTATTTTCTTTCATGAAAGGTATTTATGTAAATTGTAGTTTAATTAAGCATTTGTACAAACCGTAAATGTTAAAGATTGTATTGCCATCGGGAATACATAATTTTGAAGAATTTCAAGTCGATTAGTAGAAGTGGTCGAAAAGTCGATTACAAATTTTGACGCATACAACAACATACAAACAGTGTGAGTTAAATAAAAGCATGAAATAGTGAATTATTTTATACGCAGGAGAAGTATGACTTTTCATAGCGCGCCTTGTATTACTCTACGTTCGGCTAATCGGCAAAAGTCACTTTCCAAATAAATTATGCTATTAACGAGATAGATCCATAGCTCAACAATTGAGAAGTAGATTGAGTGGAAGAAGACTCAAAACCAAAATTAGTAGTGATTAAGGCCGGTTCTGGACCAAAGTCACTCGCCTTCTGGTGGTGAGAATTGTAAACTTTTGGATCTATTTAAGGTCAAACTTTTGGCGGGAAATTCAAATTTTTGGAGCTCGTTAAAAATAGAAATTTCAATGTCACCATCCTCATCATATTACAAGGTCACTCTGCGCTCAAACGTTTTGGCGGGAAATTTATATGTCAATGTCAAAAGCTAAAGATAGAAATTGCAATGTCATCATCATACTACAATTCTTAGAAGTCTAAAAATAGAGTCGTCAAAGTCAAAGATTATTGACCTGTAGGACTACCGTGTGACATTTCTTAGAAGTATAAAAATAGAATCAATTCATGGAAACAAGAACAATGCGAGTTGTTGTCTATACTAAAAAGTAGACCAAGGCCAAATGGTGCTTATATTGACTAAATTGAGGTGAAATAATTTACTAAACTAAAAGTAGGTGTGTATTTAACAAGTTTAAACATGTTGTCATAGGTACTTAAGTCAAGGGCACATTTTTGTGATATAAACCACAGCGAGGTGTGTTGACATCAGTCAGTTAGCAACTTGTAATTATTAAACATGGAATTAGCAAGGTTAAACCAAAACACCCTTTGCAAACTTTTAAAATGCATGTGACCTCGAGATATCAAAAGTATAAAGTGGTTAATGTGGCAGTAATTAATACTAAGTATGGTAAACGTATAGTGATGGAAACGGATGATTTTAAATGTATATTACCTCAACGCTTTTATGAGTATTTGAAAGAAGAAACTCGAATGGAAGGATTTAAAACGCAGCTAAACACGAGGGATGTCTTCATGAGTAGTTTGGGTGCAGTCGGAAAACAACAAACATTTTGTTTTTAATAGAGTGCCACAACCCCACCACAGATTTAACTAAAATCATTTCTTAAACAGCGTTTAGTCCTAGTGAATTCGCAGTACAGTCGTTATAATGCAGGCAGCAATAACATCATTTCTGGAACGATCCAAACTCAGAAGTTCACCGTTATATATGGATACCCACATAGTTGCAGTAACGATATGAATAACAATTTTACCTTGTGTTGTTGGTGCTGTCAAAATAGTGATGGTGGTAATAGAAGTAAAAATGAAGAGAAACATGATGAAGGTTATTCTTCTAACATTGACAGGCAGCCATATGATTTATCTAAAGTGTATAAACAAGCAGCTAATGAATACTTAATCGTTGTATTTATTATAAACTATCGAACGATACCTCATCAAAACATGGATATGGATACAGTACCACCTCAACTTGCACCAGTAGTGCGTATTTGGGTGCTAACTGTGATCAAAGCGATAATGTAGTGTTGGATATGAAGGAATGGAATGAGCTTCTAAGATGGCATTCATATGTAGAATTACAATTTTCCGATCCCAAGAAATTGAAAATAAAATGATTGGTCAAATGTAAACGAAGAAGAAGATATAATCTATGATCAACATTATGAATCTCTATCTAGCAATCTTGGTATTTATTACAATTGGGAATTGATTAAAGGATATGACAGAATTTTGAAAACTGTTATGATGGAAAACTACAACTGCTGTTCATTCAATTCACATTTCAATTCACATAGTATAGAAGAACTATTCAATTTAAAGGATATAATAAGCTATAGATTAGAATTTCTTGAATCTTACAATCTGGTGTATTTTATGAAAAGTTCATAAACAAGTTGTTGACCACCGTCGTTTTCGTGAGAAAGAATTCCGTGGTGGTGATGACATTTATAAAGACATTGATGATGTTATAAATGCTAAGTATAATATTAATTCACATAACACTGTATGTTTAATGAAATATTGTATTATCGTCCTGCTTATCTAATGTAAGCATTTACTGAATAAAGAAATAACTATGATTTGTTTTTCTCAATTTAGGTATAAATACCTTCTATCCATCCAGGTAAAAATGTTAGTTAAGAAGCGAAAGAGTGCAGGTGGTGGTGGTTTAGTGAATGCCCTAATCAATAAACTTCCATTTGAATTGCATTTACCTGATTACCAGTATTGCGGTCCTGGTACAAAGTTAGAAAAAGGACTCGCACTCGGTGACCCCGGTATTAATCAATTAGATGCTCAGTGCAAACTTAACGATATCAGTTACAGAGATCACAGAGATTCAGATAGTAGACATAAAGCGGATAAAATTTTACAAAAAAAAGCTTGGGAACGCTTTAAATCATCAGACGCAACATTAGGTGAACGAACTGCAGCTTTAGCAGTCAGTACCGCCATGAAAGCAAAGACAAAATTAGGAATGGGGTGTAAACGTCGATCTAATCTGAAGAAGAAGAAAAAATACATTGGCGGAAATTTATTGCATTTATGAAAAACAATAGCTAAAAAAATTAAATTTAACGGAAATTTCACAGACACAATAAAGTCAGCGCTTTCAACGGCAAAACGTGTGGTAAAAGTTTAGGAGGAAAGAAAAACATTAAAGTTCCTAGAATAATTCCCCTACCTAAACAAGGAGGGTTTTTGCCATTTCTTATTCCGTTATTCGCAGTATTATCAGCAATCGGTACTTTAGCTGGCGGTGCATCAGGAATTGCTAAAGCAGTCAATGATGCTAAAAATGCTAAAAAATTGCAAGAAGAGACATCGCGCCATAATCGCATGATGGAATCGATTGGTACAGGCTCCGTGAATAAGAAAAGCGGTGTACTGTATCTAAAACCAAACAAATCTGGTGGTGGTGCATTATACTTAAAACCGTTTCCAAAAAACTGAATAGATTACCCGAAAGACCGTTAACGGATATTGATTTAAAGAAATACACCAAAAATGTGCCCTACTTTAGGAATATTTTTATGAGAGATAGCATGCCTAAATTACCACGGAAATATGAATCTGGAATTATTAACTTATATAGCCAAAGAGGACCAGGTACACATTGGGTTTGCTACAAAAATCGTGGTGAAAAGATATGGTATTACGATAGTTTCGGTAATCTTTGGCCACCAATCGAAGTGATTAACTACTTTCGGGGGTGTAAAATATATTACAATTACAACCAAGATCAAGAGTTTAATACAATTATTTGCGGACACCTATGCCTACAATTTTTATATAAATAATCAGCACATCAAATTTTCTCAGTTATTCCAATAACATTCAATTTAAAAGGTGTTGGTAACACAGCTAGCTACAACTTCTATCCACCGATAGAGCTAGATTTGGGGAAGAAATACGTTATTGGATTGGTTGGATTTTACGGCTGCAACAGCATTAGAAACATTTATAGAGGCAACGATAGATTTTATTTTAGAACAAATCCATCTCATTTGCAAGTGATTAATATTCCACACGGTGCATATGAGTTTGATGAAATTAGCGATTATCTAAAATCTAAAAGACCCACAGAAAAGTTTATCATTAGAGCAAACAACAATACACTTAAATGTGAGATAAACAGTTCATTTGAGTTCAATTTTACTAAAGAAAATTGCATTGGGCGCATGCAAGGGTTTGAGTCTAAAATATTAGAACCAAATATTTTACATACATCCAAATACTTAAATACACTAATCTACACGCAGAGTGCAACATTATAAAGGGATCTTATCGAAACGGGAAACCTGCTAAAGTATTATATGAGATTGACGTTTCAGTTCCACCAGGTTATCGTCTAGATAAAACTCCAAGTAATACTCAATATTTAGTAGTAAACAGTGACATTATTAGTAATATAACAATTAATTTGACTAATCAAAGGTGAACTAATAGACTTTGGTGAAAGTCAACCATTCACTGTACGCTTAGAACTAAAAGAACATGGGTCTGAGAATTAATCCAGGACCAATTCCATCTTTCAAAATCTCATATAAAAGACATCATCCCTACAGTAAGTCATTAATTAGTCATCAACCTTCATTGCGGTTAACATCTGCAGAGAAATACTTTTTAACGTCAATTGGTTTAAAAGTTCTCAACCACAATGGCAGAATCGTTAAACGTCTTTCAAAACGTACATTTTGATGATACTATAATTAAATCAGATATTCCACTTATCTTCCATATGGATCTTCTAAATATGGACCTTCCGAAGAAATATGCACTTAATTCAAACTCAAGATCTAATTACGGCTATTATGATAGTTTTCTGTAGATAGAAGGTAAACTTGAGCTCAAAAAGAAGATGAAAGAAAAGTATGCAGCTTAACCAACAATTTCCCGAACTTTCTTTTCGAAGAAATTCGTTATGAGTTAGGTGGTCAGAGTGGATGTTTTAGAAATCCAGGTATAACATCTACGCTTAAGGGATATATTTCTTATACGGAAGCAAAAGCAAAGCACTAAGCCAAAGGATGAGGAACAATTACAAGTAGAATTCGATGAGCAAAATGGAGAAAAATCTTTTACAGTATGCATACCATTGAACCACATATTCGGAATAATGGAGGATTATCGTCAGGTAATCGTGAATATGCGCCTAGAGTTCGTTTTAATTCGATCTAGAAGCGATACAAACTGTTACTATGGTGAAGTTGATGCCGCAATAACCTTAAATAAAATTCAATGGAAATTACCACACTTAACACTTAGTGATGCTGCGAAACTTAACTTGTTTCAAGGAATCAATAAAAATTCTATTATTACTGTTCCATTTCTTCAATGGAAGTTATATGAATTACCTTCTTTAAAACAGGCAACCACAGACATATGGCCAATGAAAACATCAACGCAACTGGAAAAACCACGTTGGATAATTGTTGCATTCCAGCAAGGTAAAAGGTATACAAAGGCAGCAAGGACCGGAAATTTTGATCACATTAACATAAGAAATCGTAGAGTACATCTGAATTTTGAGTATTATCCATATGAAGCAATGCATTTGAACTTCAGTGCTAACCAATACATACAATAAAGATGCATTATTCAACTATTCCGAATTCAAATCATGTCCAGTATTTGTAATGGACTGCTCTAAACAAAATGAATCCTTAAAAAACTCAACATTGACATCAAATTGGAATCTCTAACACCTTTCGATAGTAGAATTGTTGTCTATGGCCTTATTCTCCATGACGCTATTGTGCAGTACAGCCCACTCACTGGGGAAGTGAAAAAGTTATAGTTATTGTAATATAGCCTAGAATATAAATAAAAAGGTTGTAATTATGCGTTTAGTTTTATTTCATCGACTAACGATGAAAGTAGTTGCTCAAAAACGAAAACTCTCAATTCAAAATCATGACTTTGATTAAAAGTCTGTTACTTCAAAACATGGTGATTTACTTCCTAATAGTATACGTCGTATTATATGTGGCCCCTCCAATTGTGGTAAAACAAACGCAATAATCAGTCTGATTACCGAGAAAAATGGCTTGAAATTTAAACATGTATACGTATACTGTAAGTTATTGAATCAAAACAAGTACAAACTTTTACAGGAATCTTACTTCCAATGAGGGATATAGGTTACTTTACCTTCAGTGATAATCAAGATGTGATTGAGCCTAATTGTGCAAAATCAAACTCTATTTTTATCTTCGATGATATCGCTTGTGAAAAACAAAATAACATAAGGGCATATTTTTCTATGGGTAGGCATAACGATATTGACTGTTTCTATTTGGGTCAAATTTACAGTAGAATTTCAAAGCAATTAATTCGTTACAATGCGAATCTAATTATATTATTTGAGCAAGATGAATTAAACCCAAAAATGTGTATGGGGATCATATAAGTCCCACCATAAGCATGAAATTATTGCGGGACATGTATTCAAAATGCTGGGTAGATCCGTTTGGTTTCATGGTCATAAAAAAGGATGCTGAAGTTAATAATGGTCGCTATAGGAAAAAGATTTATGAACATATAATACCTTAAACTGCTTACAGTAGTTTAGTAGGTGCTGATCTGTTTAGGTATTAGGAGCTATCTGTTTGTGTAAACAGCTATCTGTATGAGGTAAACCGGTATCTGTTCAGCAAACCCGCTTTACTACAATGGATAACAAGGAAATGATATTAAAGAAAAAAATTATTCAGGCTCGTAAAGTAATACAGCAGAAGTATAACAGTATTAAAACTGCTCGCATTGATAATGAAAGAACATTTGAAAGTACTCATAAACCCCTAATGGAACCTCTAACTGAAATAGTAAATAAAATCAATCCAGATAAAAAAACTCCTAAAAAGGAGCCCCATTGGCGTTAAACCCAAAAAACCACCCCTATTCATATTTCCGAGAAAGCACACTACTAGCCCCTCTAGCCCGCTAGCTTAAGTTCAACGGACTCCAGACTTCACGCCATTAGGTGATTCAAGAAAGGGTGCTACTAGCCCACTAGCTCAGCTTCCGTTTTTTCAAACAAGTCCACCTCCAGGTCTTCGTACACCATCTTTCTTAGATACATCTGTTGGAGAGATTAATATTGAGGAAGAAGAAGAACCTCTTAGTGTCACAGATGATTCTATTACCCGCAATGAACCCATTTCAGAAGAATTTCTCGAACCGTATCATGAATGAGGGATCCTGAAGGTGTTATAGATCATACTTATGGAGTCCATTATGATACCAAAACTGACAAATGGACAATTGGTAATACTCCCGTTCCAATTAAAGGAAACGATATGATTATTAAAGGTGTCACGTATAAAGGGACTCCAGGTTTATATGATCTGCTTATTAGGAATGAACCCAATTTAAATCTAGTAAATTCAAAAGATAGAAAAGATTATAGAAGTATTTTAGAAGCTACTAATGTTGTAAGGCGAGATTATGACGTAAGTGGGCAAATTCGAGGAGCCGCAGCAAAAGTATACACAATAATCAAACCCTTGCTATCATCATCATCACCAACCAAGGGAGGTGGAGCTATGTTTTTAAGGAATTAACAAACAGGCCGATTGAATATAAATATTGGAATGATGTACATGAACTAATTCGTGATCTAGAGGTATTGTGGGCAGAAAATTGCAGGGAATACAGGTGTCAATGACATAATATCAATTGTAGAAGAACTGTATATGAGGATGGGTACATTGAAAAACCAAAGAGCCGATTTTAAACAGTATAAATGAGAATGCATTGATGTCGACATACATACTAAAATGACCCTTGACAAATTTGGACGTTCACATGTCCAGTATCATTTCAAGAAATTAACCCTCAGTTTAAACTGATTGATGATAATCAATTTGATATCGAGAATAGAGACTCAGCAATGTTGCCAGCCCATAGATCCTCAAGATGCCATCACTAAGCAATACTATTTATCAACAAGGTTCAATTTGGATGGAAACCGTTTGACACAGTTGGCGGACCCGGAAGAAGATGGTGATATAAGGATATCTTGATTTTGTCTACAAGCAGTTCAGAAAGCTTTAAAGGAAGCTAACGCTTATCTAGTTGGAGCAAAACTATATCAACTTAAAGAAATTGTGGATAAATTAGTACCATGTCCAAATTACAACTCGTCAACGAATTGCATAAAACCTGCACGAAAAATTTTAAACGAAGCACAATAATTAGAGGTTTTGATGACCTTTGGCAGATTTATTGAATTTAACACATGCCAAACAAAATAAGGGCTAAGTATATATTAGTGGTTATCGACTGTTTTTCGAAATACTTATGGACTAAAGGATTAAAACGAAAACAGGTCAAGAAGTTACCAAGGCCATGCAATCTTCAAAAAATGACGGAAACCTACCAATTTGCAGACAGATGCAGGAAAAGAATTCTACAATGAGTATTCTACTAGACTAATGCAGCGTTATGGAGTCAATCATTACTCCACCTATAGCACAAAGAAGACTGCAGTTGCAGAACGTGTTATCAGAACCATTAAGGGTGCCCTATATGTCATTCAGCATACAAATGGATTGATACAATTGATACCATAACCATGTATTATAACAATCGTAAGCATAGAACTATCGGAATTATATTTAAGATTGTGAAAGTTCGCATTACTAACCCCACTACGTACATGCTGGAAGACATGAAAAACCTGTACTGAGGTATGAACATGAATTACAAAAAACAAAGTATCCTGATGTGTATCTAGTAGAAAAAGTGCTTCGCTCCAAAAATAATAAGTTATTAGTAAAGTGGTGGGGATTGGATGAAAGATCATGGATCAATAAGGATGATATTGTTTTATAACATTTAACCTGTACTTTGTGAAACAAATTATTTATATTAGTTATATAGTTTGTATAAAAGGATGTAGCTCTTAGATGAAACAAAACGCACAAAAAAATAATAGTATTTTATTCTTTAAATATAAATATTACATTTATTTTTAAAATTTCATTATCTTATAAAGTAAAACATAAAGTACTTATAATCACTTAAATTATGTATCAATCTGGCCCACACCTCCATCCCAAGCAGGAATTTGAATTTGTTTCACCTTTATTTATGTTGTCTAGTATCCAGTAATAAACTTTGTGGTGCTCATCGTTTTCCCACGGTTGCAACTTATAGCTGATATTTTGTTCTAATAATATTTCAATCAAAATATCGAGGCAATTGTATTACATAATATGCCTTTTTTTTCAATAAATTCAGTTATAATAAACAAAGTCTTTTAAGCAATATTTTCTAGATTTAACATTTGTTGAATCATGAATTAATAAATTGTATAGATACATTTAATATGTCACCAAGCACATTTAAATCATAAGATCATCTACTTATCAAAAGTTAATGAATTGTAGCCTTTATCTACACAAGGACGAATAAAATGGTATGTAAAGCTAAATCCCCAAGGTCTAGTATCGGTGAAATTGAAATTTACTAATCGTTCATCATCACAAGGATTAAGTACTACTTTATTCTGTTTGATTTTAAACACATCATGTTTCTGATCTTATCAGATATAATCATTTATCGTAATCTGTTTGACGCTTGCGCGGGTAGAACCCATTGATTTTTTTACAACTTTTTCATCACCATGTAAGCATACATTTTTGCACGAAGTCCTACAAATTCCAACATAATCGCGCCATGATTTTCATCTTTCATTAAGCTAGGGACTTTTTTATTTACTAATGGAATTCCAAAGATATTTTTGGGGCCATAATCAGATGTATCGAATTTATCAATGTCCTCTTTAATGCATTGATATGGAACTGAAAGGCGTATATGAGGCTATCCATATGTACAAGAGCTTAGCATTATTATAAAACTTGGGTAGCGTGTAACCGTAATGAAAATTGCATAAAAAGTTTTTGAAACGTCTAAAACACTGAATCCTTAATATAAGTTTATTGAATATACTTCTAGCTTATTCATTTGAATGATAAGCATATCATCAAATATTGTACAACTATGAAAATTTGGTTTTGCTATGTAAGCACGAGCACCATAGCGAACTCCCATTTCTGCTAAACGTATATCCTTATGTTTACGTACATTTTCCATCAGCTTCCCAAAAACGCTATTAATCATTAATTTATAAAATTCTTATCAAATTCATTTTGAGATTGGCGCATGGTGGTATTTAAATCGATATATTTTTTTAACCACGGGGGACTGTTTAAAACGTATTAAATATACGGTACTTTTACCAACTTTAATCCATATTTTAAATATACTAAATTTCTGTAATGAATTACATAATTATGTTTTGGATACAATGTAAGCAATATTTTTTCATTTGAATCAGATACGTGGTACCATATGTTCAAGCAATGGTAGACCACTGTGACTCTATGTAATTCTATGGGATAGTCTAAATCAAACTCGACTATATAGCCAATTTTGAATCATCGGATGGTTTATTAAATCTAAAGTTTCAAAATTATCAACAAAAGAAAATCACCAAATGGTAAAATTTGACATGGTAATATAAATTATTTGTCGTAATACGTTAAATACATTTCGAAGTGGACCAAATTTTTCCATGAACTTGTTAGCTTTATATATCGATTAGAACAAGAGCCACACCACTAATTCTCTTCAATAAACATTAGCATATCAATGTCTGTAAATAGTTCAACTGTACTTGTGTAATTTTAGCATCAAATGCCAAATCTATAATAGTGCAGAGGATCAGTTGTAAGTACTTAAAGTTTGTCTTTTTCAAAAAATATTCTAACAATAGAACGTCTGTTTTTAGATAAACTGAGTAATCTCTAAACGATTTAATATTAAATTTGTTCCAAACATTAACTGCATGTAAACTCGCATCATTGATTTTGATTAGTGAGATGACTGAAACGCTTCCTTAATTGGTCGCTTAATTTATCCAAGTATCGAGATATTCATAAGGAAATTATGTTTGCGAATTAGTACATTATCAAAATAGTCCGACAACTTTTCAATACTACTACTTAAATCTGAAAGAGTCAACAAATAAATAAACAATTTTAGTGTTTAACTGTCAAATTTTTTTACTCATCTAGTTTAATGGGAAGGGAATTGAATGTAATTCAAAACATCCTTAAAATGAGGATAACTGTAAACTCTATCTGAATGATGTTGCACGGGATATAGCCGATACAACGGCCCACGGGAAGCAATACTCATCGTAATTTTTAACATTCACTACCGCATGCTTTACTGCTTTAAGTAGAACTTTAACGTAAGTTGAAAGGCCACCTCTAAATGGGACATAGCTATTAATATTCACCTTTAAATGTAATACATGTAATGCCCAACCGAATCCTTTCGGAAAACTCCTCTAATTTTTTGTAATTTATAATAAACGTTTTCATTATACCACTTACGTAAATTGTCGCAATATTGATGGCATAATTTTTATGGTAAATGTCTTCAACTCGATAACGTGATTTTGAGGTGATAAAATTGCAAACTAAAAGGACATTCACCTTTAGCATTGATTGCCTTAGCATTAATTTAACCTTTCGTGCAAAACTATTGTATGCATTTTGTAAAAAATAAGAGGGTCCTTGTTTGCTATATTGACTATAATTCCTGTAAGTAACCTACCATTAAAACATGAATCTAGAGAGTACCAACTAATTTGTTTTTAACATTGACAATTCCACTACCTGTTTCTCTGAAGCGTT
Organism: Vesta saturnalis; assembly: GCA_036346205.1. NCBI lineage: Eukaryota > Metazoa > Arthropoda > Insecta > Coleoptera > Lampyridae > Vesta > Vesta saturnalis. The sequence goes on from JARFJB010000281.1 coordinate 80,526, forward strand.
CTTTAACTGTTTAGTTCTTATAAGATAACACTTAGCAATGATAAATTACTTTCGAGTTTAAGCAAATTTTCTCATGTCTCTAAATAAATTTTATTTTGAATTATATCTGCAATAGCTTATATTAGTGTTAATTATACGGATGTTTACAAATTCATTTTTGGTTTTCAACAATGGAATAATACTTTTGTTAAATTAAAAATATCACTACTTGGTAAAACCTTACTCATAGTTACCTTCAAAACTGTATCAAACAATGCAAAAATATGAAGCACACACTGCCGATTATGCAGTAATGGACTTGTAGCAAATATTTTATTTAATATAACTGGTATGTAAAAATTAATAATTTAAGTAACTGTAGAAGTACTTTAGGTTTACAATTACAATTCTAGCTACGAGTGCAATGTGCTCACTGGTATAAAACTGCTCTTTATCTATATAGTTATATAAACCGATATTCAAGGTCAAATGTAGCAAACTGGTTATAACTTGTCGCAAGAGCTTCAGTTCAGAAGTATGCATACATCGCACTTTCTTTACAGTTCGTTGAACCAACCAACCACTTCCATTTGTTAGCAATTTTGTTAACGTCAAGAGATCTACATGTATATAATGTTTTAATTAAGTACTTATTCATTCATTACCTATAATTTGTCATGGCTTCGGCAAACAAAAAATCAAGACTCATTAAAAGAAAACCATGCATATTGCATGATATTTTAGTATAACCAACGAAGGGTACCGAACCAATCCAGGCATTCGAATAGCCTATCCCAATAATTTCAATTAGAGATAGGAAGTAGAGGATGATTTTTCGAGGTATTTTAAAAGTAGTTTTTTTATTTCATTAAAATTATTGTTTCTTTAATTAATTCATAGAGTATTTAGTACAACCATATTTATTTATCGATTCAGCATAACAAGCAACCACGGTGATGGCATCACCGCAACCGCTGCAGAACTACACGGAGGTAAAAATTTATGCTAATAGATGAGTACCTACTTTACAAGAGGAGGACCCACCACCAACCCAGCAGGCGTTTAAGAGTGTTGCGTGGTTACGCAAAATTTACGACTATGTTAATAGTGAGGTGATTAGCAATCGAAAGACCACGAAGAACTGGCTAAGGCAAATATTAGAATGTGTTAATATTAAAAACACGCAAAGCATTTTGTAATGTTAGGGATTAATGTGTGATGTGTTATCTGTATGTGTTAGTAATTAGGTTTTCTTTTCATTATAGTAATTTTTAGAATGAAATATTTTTGTCGGTAGTAATTAGATGTAAATAATAATAATAATAATTTTTGTTAGATGTATATAATATAAAAATATTTGTTAATACTAGTTAAATGAGAGTATAAACAAACCACACACCACCACCAGCACTACTGCAGCCAATTTACTGCAATATGGAGGAAAATTAATCACAAAGGGGACCACCACAACCCATAGCTCAAGATAATCCAAACGCAGGATACAAACCTGCATGAATTTAAAATCAAAGTGCTAGGTGGTTGCAGGACATTTTGTGAACATACATAGTCTCTGAACATTCTGAAGTGTCAAAAGTGCAACGTTTAACCAGTGAGTTAGCTGAAGCTAATAAAAAATGTGAAATTGTTCGACAGAAGTATTCTTATTGTTTAAATTAGTGTTTAGTTTTAGTTTTGTAGGGTAGGAACTTAAGTGTAATTATAATTATTTTTTACATATTATACATTTCATTATAGTAAATAAATAAATGTAATTGTTTTATTTCTTATTAAATATCTCTATCACATATATAAAGAAAGAAACAGAAAACAAGTAAAAACTATTTAACAGTTGTTTTATTTAAAGGTTAAAAGAAACAAATAAGTTAGAGATTGAAAATTATTATTAATTTGTTAAATACAAGAAAAGTTTATCTAGCAGTCGTAGTAGTCGTATTTAATAAAATTAGTAATAATTTTCAATTACATATTTACTTTTGAACTTATTCATTCATAATAAAACTTATAAGTTAAGGAAATAATTGAACTTATAAGTGTTGAATATAAAATGTTAATTTCATAATTATATGAAATGATAACTTAAAAATACACTAAGAAGGTTAGTGTAAAATATCATGCATATAAAGAAAGTGTGAAAATACAGTTAAAAGTGAAAAAAAAGCTTGTAAATCTGAAAACTTTACGCCATGTATTTATGCAATACAAATGACACAATTGCATTCATACATTTGCAAATCCCGCTTCAAAATTGTAATATGAATTGGTGACTAAGATAAATATAGAATGTTTGCATTCACACCTGCATAAAATGCTTTCAAAGCAAAATAACTGCGTTCATTATCCTACAATTCTTGGAGCAGTAATATCCACGCTCTATCGAAAATTGTAAATTTGGAGGCCTAATCAAAATAAATTAAAAAAGAAGTCATGTTTTAAGTGCTGTTTATTGTTTCAAAATGGAATTGGTTAATTTAAGAGTCATTTTTTTCATATTTTGATAAATTTATACATGAAAGTGATAAATTGCCACTTATAAAACACAACTGCGTTGAAAACAAAATTTTCTTTCTGAGAATTAGGTACAAATTTTAAATTTTCAGGAGCGCATCTTTTGTAGGACTTTGACATACAAATTTCCCACCAAAACGTTTGACCGCAGTGTGACCTTTGTAATATGATGAGGATGGTGAGAATGAAATTTCTATTTTCAGCGAGCTCCTAAAATTTAAATTTCCCGCCAGAAGTTTGACCTTGAAGAGATCCAAAAGCTTACATTTCTCACCACCAGAAGGCGAGTGACCTTGAATTGATCCAGAACCGGCCTTTAATCACTACTAAAATTCTCAACTATTCTTTTATTATATGTATATGGTGTAGTTCAAAATAATCCTACATATACATGTTTCGGTCTATTAAATAATTAGATCATCATCAGGGGATGAACCCTAGAAGTACAAATTGTCAGTAATTATAAAGGTAAATAAAATTAAAACTTACGAATTTAACAAACAAACACTCAACTTGATATTAAAATATACAATAAAATATCAATTGCATAAACTAGTATTACAAGGTCGAGTATTACGTTAAATCAAATTTTAAAAAATACATAAATATCTTTACAATACTGTACAAAGACTAAAATATATAATATAATATAAAAAATTCATTGCTTGAAATTTTAAAAAGTTACATAATTAAAATAATGAACTAATACTTTTTTATATAATTTCAAAATAAAAAAAATATATAATAACCAGTTGCGTACTGTTTTAGCAAAATTATTTTAATTTATCAACCAATTTTTTAAAGTAACATTTTTTAAGATTAGAATAAATCATTTGTCAAAATTAAAGATTCAAAATGGCGGATTATCGTGTTTATTTAATTTATCAACGGATTTTATGAAAATCATATTTTAAGATCGCTAATTAAATCATTTGTCACAATTAAAATTCAGGTATTGTATAATGATTAATTTTAACTTAACTTGTGAAACATCTAAATAAAAAAATTTGAAAACTGCCAGTAGCGCACTGTTTTTAAAGTGAAAAATTTATTTTGAAAGTTGGGTATTGGGGGTTTTTAAGAGCGCTAAGAAAAATCATTTGTCAAAATTAAAAAAGTCAAAATGGTGGATCAAAAATAGGGAATTATCGTGATTAAAAACCGATATGACTCAAATGCAGGTATTGTGGGCTTTGATGTTATTTATTTACATATATGAGAAAGCATTGACAACGGTTTTTTTCTTCAAATGTTTTAAAATGTGTACTATAAAGCTGCCATGTTTGTTTCATTTTGATACTCAGCGCTCGGTTTAATTGATGCATACAATAAATATTTGAGTTACCATGATTAATAAACGCGAGTAGTTTCAATTGTTATATAAAACGTTTCATATAAATTGTTCATTTGCTTATTTTAAATGCAATCATTGTCAGCAGAAATTCATTGCTCAATGAAGCCGTCCTCTTATTACAAATAAGCGAGAAATATTGTGCCATACAATCATTTAAATCGCAATTCAAAGAATGTATTTGTAAAATAGCATTTCTCAAACAATTTAACGAGAAAATGGAAATCTCGACTTGGTCACGATATTCCATGATCAAATCGCAACTAATATAAACATGATATAAATAAATATTTAAGGTTACCGTTTTGAAAAAAAGAAAAAAATGTTCGGCAAAAAATCAAAATGTTTTCGAAGGAGCAGTTTGAAACTTTTTATTTGAAGCGCAAGATTATTTGTATTTAGGATTAAAGGTAATACTTACGTTTTAGGTTACTTTAACTTTGTGGCTTAAATATGTAATTATTTAGATTGTTTCATTAATTGGAGTAACTGACCCCAGATGGATGAATGGTATGAAAACTACAGACATAGAGAACAGGGGGAGTGTTATTTAGATTAAAATTCCGGACAGTAAGACTACAGAAGTTCGATCGTTCGCAATAATTTTAGAAAATTACCTCAAGTTTATCAAAATACGCAGCGTTAAGACCAAAAGATATGCCAGAAATTAGATTCTTTTTAAAATATCAAAATAGAAAGTGCTACAGAACTATAATTAAATGGAATACACAGGCTACAGTATTAATTGATGGAGGAGGTAATATTTAATCGCCAAAGTGGCACGTTCAAGCCAAGTAGTAATATATATAAGGAGTCAAATAAAATGAGAATGCAAGTAAAATATTGAATGAAGTTATATTCTAGTGTCAAAGACAATGTTAAACCATCAGCAATTTATAGACTTCTACAATGCATGGTTTTAATTTTTAAAATGCAACATTGACAAATTGCAAGTTTAATATTAGTGTGACAAATAAAATGACGTTTAAATTTATATTGCTTATTGTTGTTATTATTTAACGTTTTTATAAATTTTCCCTACATGGAGGGAAAAGGAAAAATAAAACTGCTGCCGACTGAGAAGTAGCATTTTTCCGCAGTCAGCGCAGTCAAATTGTGACCTAATTATCGGAAGTTTGAGGGAAAAAAAACAGTTACTGTTTGATCAAAACCGAAGTAGTGCATTTTGTACATATTCCTATATTTCAGTTAATAAACAAGACAGTTGCACCTAAATTTCTAATGGATGTTTAAGATAATGAAAACTTCAATTCGCGGCAACGTTGGTTTTCGATTTCCTTATATTGGATTTTCACATTTCTGAAATATTAAAAAAATTGATCTTCATTGTTGCATTACGTGTGTATATTCGACAAGAATAAACTTCGGAAATAGGCGAAAAGCTAATCGTGTTCAGCATTGATACCTCCAGTAACAATTATTAAAACGTAAGTCATTAAGGATATTTACTTAGCACTGGTCCACTCGTCACTAATGTGTTAACACTGGTATACAAAACGTTGCCCTTATTATACGATTAAAATAGGACACTACACAACTGAATTAATTGAAAAACAGATGCTCCATCGTCGGCCATTTATTAGAAACACAAAACTAGCAAAAAAACCTTTTTCATAATAGTGGCAGAGAGAAACGTCTGGGTGGGCCATTACGTCGGCTATTTCTCGGAAACACACTGCTTTATCAAAAAAGGGGCAGAGATGAATGTCTGGAAGTTACCTTCGAGTGTTTCCGATGATCACTAGAGGGCGTAACACGAACATAATTCTGTATTATAAGAGTTTTGTAACTGTGGTTTCCCATTAGTGGAGTTAATCGGCCTATTTCCACAGTTTATGCTTTTTGAGCGCGACGTTTCGTAAGCGGACTCTGCTTCCATCATCAGGCTTAGTTCTGAGAAGGACTATTTTCGCACTTGAGTCGAATTCATATGTTATACATAATACTTTCCCAAGCACTTCGAACTTGGTACCTTTACTTACTAGTCTTACACCTTTACCGCTGCGCCACTGAGCAATCCAATCTATATTTTTAGAATATATATATATATATATATATATATATATATATATATATATATATATATATATATATATATATATATATATATATATATATATATATATATATTTAATTTTTTCGTCGTTGCGCAAAGTTTATTGCGCCGTAACTTCTTGCACAGTTGTATTACGCTTAAGCTCTTCGCGCATTGTTGGAATCCATATGGGTTTCATTTATACACTAGCTTGGCATAATGGATTTTCTGCAAGTGCGATGTATGTGGCTTCTTTGAGTTTCCGACGAGTTGTGTTCTCGTCCTTTGCCACTATATGTATGTTATCCCATTAGATGCGGTGGTCTTCGTTCCTGACATGTTCGGCGATTCTTGATCTTTCTGTTTCGCCCTTTCGGACGTTGTTCTTTGAACATAATGTTAGAAAATCGCGGGTTGCTCTGAAATGTGATGGTAACGTTGGTTACTTTACTCCCATCACGTTAATGCAATATTGTATTGATTCAATAAATGATAAAATTGTCCTATCACGATAGGTGCTAAATTCAGATGAAACTTCCTCGTTAAAATAAAGCAAGTTGTATCAATGTTTTGCCACTAGGTTGTGTGCCGAATTTGTAATAAACCTCACTCGTTATTAAATTGAAATAAGTAATCTATACTGCAATTTATTAGAGTAATAAGCTACGAGGGCAGTTTGACAGGTCAGTGACTTTTTGAACAAAATATATTTTTTTCGGCAAATAAGCATTTTATTTATCAACATAGTCTCCTTTTAGCTGTACATATTTAGTTCAGCGTTATTCAAATTTTTTATTCCTTCCAAATAATAGGTTTTCTCGAGACCCTCAAAATAGGCCAGTGATGATCTCATTCGGCCAAATCTCTTAACGCTCAGCTATTTCTTCAGGTTTGGGGACGGGAAATAGTCACAGGGGCTAAATCTGTAGAATATGCTGGATGGGTTAGCAGTTCGTAGTCAACTTATGAATTTTTGCCATGGTGACAACACACGTATACATACGTCCATAGTCTTAATGGAACTGCACTTTTTCCTTCGCGGTCTTTTTTGCTTCAAATCAATATAGAATCGGTGCAAAAGCTCTGAATAATATTTGTTCGTGATCGTTTAGCCATTTTCAAGGTAATAGATGTAAATTACACCGCGTGCATCCCAAAAAACTGTGGCCATGGCCTTGTAGGCCGACAGACCCACCTTGGCCTGTTCACCCAGAGAAATCCACTGTCTTAATTGTTACTCGGTATCTGGTGTGTTGTATTGGATCCATGTTTCGTCCACGGTAACCAAACGGCAAAAACTCATTCGCATTGCGTCTAAACATCGCCAAACACTCCTTTAATGTGGCCACACGGTTGCGCTTATGGTCGAGTGTGTGCAATCGTGGTAGCCATGCAGTGTATAACTTTTTCATGTCCAAATATTCATGTAAAATGTGATGTACCCGCTCGGTTGAGATGCCTACAGCCTCAGCCAGCTCAAACACTTTCACTCTCCGATCACCCAATATCATTCCATGGATTTTATCGACGATTTCTGACGTGACGACCTCTTTTGGGCGACCTGAACTTTCGGCGTCACTTGTGATTGTGCAACCACAACTGAAGACAGTGCACCACTTTGTAACTATTGAAATTGATGGTGCAGAGTCCCCATAGAATTTATCAAGCCTCTCCTTGCTTTCCGTGATGGTTTTTTACGCACAAAATAATGATTAATCAGCAAAGGGAATTCACTTTTTTCCATTTTCATTAAAACTCACAATGTCTGCTTTCAATGGCTGTCAAACACAAACTAAGTGACACGGCTTGCTCAAAACTTGACAGTAGTCTGTTAATAGATGACAGTTGATGGCAGCAGTGTTGGATTGAAAATTACTGCGCGGGAAATTCAAAAAGTCACTTGTTACGCAATAGTGCAATCGCGTACATCCCCACTTAGGAACGACGTCAGGGTTTTCGTTGAAAATGGTTTAAATAGCGGACCCCGAACGGAGTAAAATCAGATTAAGTATAGAAGTCTTCCTTACTACTCTTACAGGTTGTTGAGACTGGCAGTCTACTTGATCTTCTTCGACGGCACTTGAATTTTACAAGTCTACCCTTATCTCGCAAGCCTCTGAGGCTGGCGGTTTGATTCATGTGTTATAATTATGAGAGTAGGCAGATTGAGACACAATTAATCTACGTGAGGAGACCGTATTTATCGATACCCCCTTATCGTGATTTCGAACTCGAAGACGTAGACGCTATCACGGACACGTTCTCTACGTAGGTTTGTGTAAATGTGTGTAGTTATTTAGTGACTGCTGTTTGTATAAACCTGTATATATTTAGTATTGGGGACTTGTATTTGTTAGACTTGTGCATATTTTATTAATTTAGGACTTGCACTTATTCTTGCTAGACAATTAACAATAATGTAATGGCCTCGAGGTTGGATTTTAGTTCCGTATAGGTATTTATATCCTAAACGATCAGACCTCAATAATTTTTAAAGATATTAGATCTGTGAGGTAAGGATGAAAGTTCTGTGTTATAAACTTTCGAAACTCTGGTCTCATTAGGCGAGTTGATCGGCCTATTTCCACAGTTTCTGTTTTTGTAGCGCAACATTTTGGATGCTTCCGTCATCAGTCTTAGTCCTGAGAATGACAGATTTCGCACGTGAGTCGAATTGAATTACTATGATTTTTCTCAAACATTTAACTACTCTCAGATTCGAACTTGGTACTGTTACTAGGACAAACTTACGTACACACGTCTGCACATACTACCTCTAGTTTGTAACACACACTGGCATAAATACACAATTATTAGCAGTATGCGTAATGTTTTGATTGTTGATAATAACACTGCATAATATAACATTTATGCTTGCGCACGACATGTACTAACCCTAGATATCACTACGTATAAGTCATAAGAAATTGTCAACGTTTACATACAAATAGCAATCGTTCGCAAAAGGTAATATTCGACATACAAACGCACACATACGCATACATGCATGCACACATGCACGCACCTACCCATCCACCCCCTACAAATATGTACTCACCCATACCCGCGCGCGCACGCACACACACACACACACACACACACACACACACACACACACACACACACACACACACACAATACATACATACACACACATACATACACCTACACCACACCCACAGCTACATTCACACCTGCAGGCACACCCACATACACATCCACACATATTCACGCACGTCTCCACCCCTTCCCCACACCCACACACACACACAGCAGTATGGACCGCACGAAGCGGCGTGCAAAGATTCTGTTATGCCCGCTATGTAGTGAGTAGACTTGTACGGTGAAAGTTCAGCTCGAAGCTTAGATCAGACCCCCAGTATAGATAACCTGGTAAGTAGTGAAAGACTTCTACAACCTGAGTGATTTCTTGCAGGATTCGGTCACTCATGTATACCTGTTCGCGGAGTGATCACTAATGTAATCGTTGGTACGGAGGCTCGCGTGCCATCCACGATCCTGCGACAATTTCCTCCTGCTCCGGAATGTCGAGCGTTGCGTTGTTGCATGGGTCGCGTTGGTCTGATGGGCAGTAATCGCACGGTGGTTTGTCCGGGTGTGTGGTTCACCAGCGTATGTCTGTTCGGGAAGCGGGGCTGGGACCTGAAAGAGATTGCGTACATGCACTATTGCCAGATCCCATTGGTGCGATTTACCCATAGTACCCGCCGTCTGTTTGTGCTTATGATTTCTTTCGAGTACTCGATCATCGTCCTACACACTGGCACACACACGTATACCTGTAGTTGTGTTAGTTACACACACACACACACACACACACATACACACAGTTATCCACTGGCTGGCTGCCCATTACGTCCACAGAGATAACCTCCCATGTCATGATGCCCAAATAACGGCGAGATACTTCTGCTCATTTATGTGGAGCTCGACTGTTTACAGCTTAACGCCTGTCTGCAGTGAAGGGTACATAGAAGTCTGGTCGGCACAGGTGGAGAGGACGCATGAGTGCGTGGGCCTCGGCGGTCCGTCGAAAGTTAGTAGTTTTTTTTTCAAAAGCTTATTTAACGGCACCAAGATGACGGCGCAGCCCGGTAGGTAGTCTCGGAGTCAATTACTCAGACCCAGAAAGCCTCTCAGCTGTTTCTTGGTTCGTGGCGTCTGCGTCTTGGAGGACTACATATTCGCGGTGCGGTTTGTTCCCAGTAGCTGTGATCTGGTGCTTTAGGTATGTTATGCTGGTTATCCTAAACTTTCATTGGTTAGTGACAGCGTCAGATTGAGTTGCTGGTTGCGTTCCAATAACATATGCAGGTGGTCCGTCCAAGTGTTGGAGCACACGATAATGTCACCGAGGTACACCAGCACGAACCTTCGCATGTATCCAGGCAACAGATTTTGCGTCCTTAGTTTCTAATGTGTTGTGGGCGCATTTTTTTAGCCCGAAGGGCATAACTTTGAACTGGTATGCCACTGTATGTGGTGTAGAAAAGGCGGTCAGGAGTTGTCGTCGCTGTTCGCCGATATATACGCATCCTCGATCGCAGTCGATGATTACCTTTTGTTGTTACAGCCAATCTTGATCGAGAATGGCGGGGGCAATGAAATGCTGGGCGGCTGTTAAAATGGTTAAAAGTTTGAAGTGCAAAACAAAAAACAAATGCACACGATTTAACATTTCTAAGAATACTATATTTAGGGGCACTTGATTATACTAACGTGGATGAATGAATATTAAGGCTTTGGACTTAGTAAAAACTAGAAAAAGCAGAAAATTGGAATGTTTATTTATAATTAAGTTATTGTGGTTTTTGTGATTCGTGCTGAAAGTGGTAAAATTCATAATGCTGACTACATGATACACTCGTCTCATGCTTCGCATTAAATAGTCTGTATTGTGTTAACATATTCACCAAATTTCATTTGTATTTACTTAGAGTGGTTTTTGTTGTAGATTATCTACATATTACACATACTGAAACGGAAAAATTATTAGAAACAGTAGGTACTCAAATATTCGATATTATTAGCGAAATGTTTATTACATAAAACCTAATGTAAATTATCTTACAGTTCGCACACTGTTAATAAATCCATGATAATTAGTATTCAATTTTAAGAAATAAATATATGTTCTGTACCCAATACACGTATATAAAAAAAAATTTCTGTACGTAAACAAAATTTAAAAAAGCGTGTAATCTCATGAGAGATAAGCCATATCAACATACATTTTACTTTATAAATGTGTATAGTATTTTTTTTTGTTTCAGCCATTAAGGGATAACAGTTTTTATTCAGATCATATGTATGCTGAAATAATGGCAAAATCACGATATGAAAGTAAGTAATTTTAAAATATAGAAGTACATTTTGATTCTTGTTTAGGTATACACATACACACATAGTTATTAATTACAATTACCTTAATTTTAAAGCACAATTCCATAATAACATTAGTAGTCATTTGTAATCGGAGATTGGTTGAATTTGCTGTTAATATCAGTTTGCAGTCAACCAAGAAATTATATACCACAATACATTTCGGTTCGTTTTGTTACTTTTCATTGTAATAATGATAGTCCAAAATTATACCTGTTCTATATGGACGTGATGTCATTGAATTAAGATATGACTTTTCCTTGGTTGAAGACTGTCAAAAAGACTTTTGATTGACTTATCTCTCTTTTCACTGGAAACTTATTCGATTTAAACCTACATAAACCCTACTTAACTATTGAATAAAAATATTATTTTTTGTTCTTTTTTAGATATTTTCTATCTATTAGGCAACCACAATACGAATAACATAAATGAAAAATTATTAAGCAGTTTATTTATTCTGCATCAGACGAGGAATTTGAAAATTCATGTTATTGGTCGCTGGAGGTTTGAAGGTTTCTATACAAATCCCAGAGCCCTTTCGAAATAGTTTCTATAAGTTCTATAAGATGTTGCTCCTTTTCTACTGTTATTGGAGCAGGCCGGCCGAATGCTTCTTCTGGGATAAGCATCGCTTCGGTGTTGGTATGGCCTGCTCAAGTTCAACGGACTCCAGGCTTCACGCCATTAGGTGATTCAAGAAAGGGTGCTACTAGCCCACTAGCTCAGCTTCCGTTTTTCAAAGAATCCCCCAGGTCTTCGTACACCATCTTTCTTAGATACATCTGTGTGGAGAGATTAATATTGAGGAAGAAGAAGAACTCTTAGTGTCACAGATGATTCTATTACCCTAATGAACCCATCTCAGAAGAATTTCTCGAACGTATCATGAATGAGGGATCCTGAAGGTGTTATTGATCATACTTATGGAGTCCACTATGATACCAAAACTGACAAATGGACAATTGGTAATACTCCGTTACAATTAAAGGAACGATATGATTATTAAAGGTGTCACGTATAAGGGACTCCAGGTTTATGATCTGCTTATTATGAATGAACCCAATTTAAATCTAGTAAATTCAAAAGATAGAAAAGATTATAGAAGTATTTTAGAAGCTACTAATGTTGTAAGGCGAGATTATGACGTAAGTGGGCAAATTCGAGGAGCCGCAGCAAAAGTATACACAATAATCAAACCCTTGCTATCATCATCATCACCAACCAAGGGAGGTGGAGCTATGTTTTTAAGGAATTAACAAACAGGCCGATTGAATATAAATATTGGAATGATGTACATGAACTAATTCGTGATCTAGAGGTATTGTGGGCAGAAAATTGCAGGGAATACAGGTGTCAATGACATAATATCAATTGTAGAAGAACTGTATATGAGGATGGGTACATTGAAAAACCAAAGAGCCGATTTTAAACAGTATAAATGAGAATGCATTGATGTCGACATACATACTAAAATGACCCTTGACAAATTTGGACGTTCACATGTCCAGTATCATTTCAAGAAATTAACCCTCAGTTTAAACTGATTGATGATAATCAATTTGATATCGAGAATAGAGACTCAGCAATGTTGCCAGCCCATAGATCCTCAAGATGCCATCACTAAGCAATACTATTTATCAACAAGGTTCAATTTGGATGGAAACCGTTTGACACAGTTGGCGGACCCGGAAGAAGATGGTGATATAAGGATATCTTGATTTTGTCTACAAGCAGTTCAGAAAGCTTTAAAGGAAGCTAACGCTTATCTAGTTGGAGCAAAACTATATCAACTTAAAGAAATTGTGGATAAATTAGTACCATGTCCAAATTACAACTCGTCAACGAATTGCATAAAACCTGCACGAAAAATTTTAAACGAAGCACAATAATTAGAGGTTTTGATGACCTTTGGCAGATTTATTGAATTTAACACATGCCAAACAAAATAAGGGCTAAGTATATATTAGTGGTTATCGACTGTTTTTCGAAATACTTATGGACTAAAGGATTAGAAACGAAAACAGGTCAAGAAGTTACCAAGACCATGCAATCTTCAAAAAATGACGGAAACCTACCAATTTGCAGACAGCTACAGGAAAAGAATTCTACAATGAGTATTTACTAGACTAATGCAGCGTTATGGAGTCAATCATTACTCCACCTATAGCACAAAGAAGACTGCAGTTGCAGAACGTGTTATCAGAACCATTAAGGGTGCCCTATATGTCATTCAGCCTACAAGGTAAATACAAATGGATTGATACAATTGATACCATAACCATGTATTATAACAATCGTAAGCATAGAACTATCGGAATTATATTTAAGATTGTGAAAGTTCGCATTATTAACACTATGTACATGCTGGAAGACATGAAAAACCTGTACTGAGGTATGAACATGAATTACAAAAAACAAAGTATCCTGATGTGTATCTAGTAGAAAAGTGCTTCGCCCAAGAATAATAAGTTATTCGTAAAGTGGTGGGATTGGATGAAAGATCATGGATCAATAAGGATGATATTGTTTTATAACATTTAACCTGTACTTTGTGAAACAAATTATTTATATTAGTTATATAGTTTGTATAAAAGGATGTAGCTCTTAGATGAAACAAAACGCACAAAAAAATAATAGTATTTTATTTTTAAATATAAATATTACATTTATTTTTAAAATTTCATTATCTTATAAAGTAAAACATAAAGTACTTATAATCACTTAAATTATGTATCAATCTGGCCCACACCTCCATCCCAAGCAGGAATTTGAATTTGTTTCACCTTTATTTATGTTGTCTAGTATCCAGTAATAAACTTTGTGGTGCTCATCGTTTTCACGGTTGAACTTATAGCTGATATTTTGTTCTAATAATATTTCAATCAAAATATCGAGGCAATTGTATTACATAATATGCCTTTTTTTTCAATAAATTCAGTTATAATAAACAAAGTCTTTTAAGCAATATTTTCTAGATTTAACATTTGTTGAATCATGAATTAATAAATTGTATAGATACATTTAATATGTCACCAAGCACATTTAAATCATAAGATCATCTACTTATCAAAAGTTAATGAATTGTAGCCTTTATCTACACAAGGACGAATAAAAGGTATGTAAAGCTAAATCCCCAAGGTCTAGTATCAGTGAAATTGAAATTTACTAATCGTTCATCATCACAAGGATTAAGTACTACTTTATTCTGTTTGATTTTAAACACATCATGTTTCTGATCTTATCAGATATAATCATTTATCGTAATCTGTTTGATGCGCGGGTAGAACCCATTGATTTTTTACAACTTTTTCATCAACCATGTAAGCATACATTTTTGCACGAAGTCCTACAAATTCCAACATAATCGCGCCATGATTTTCATCTTTCATTAAGCTAGGGACTTTTTATTTACTAATGGAATTCAAAGATATTTTTGCTATAATCAGATGTATCGAATTTATCAATGTCCTCTTTAATGCATTGATATGGAACTGAAAGGCGTATATGAGGCTATCCATATGTACAAGAGCTTAGCATTATTATAAAACTTGGGTAGCGTGTAACCGTAATGAAAATTGCATAAAAAGTTTTTGAAACGTCTAAAACACTGAATCCTTAATATAAGTTTATTGAATATACTTCTAGCTTATTCATTTGAATGATAAGCATATCATCAAATATTGTACAACTATGAAAATTTGGTTTTGCTATGTAAGCACGAGCACCATAGCGAACTCCCATTTCTGCTAAACGTATATCCTTATGTTTACGTACATTTTCCATCAGCTTCCCAAAAACGCTATTAATCATTAATTTATAAAATTCTTATCAAATTCATTTTGAGATTGGCGCATGGTGGTATTTAAATCGATATATTTTTTTAACCACGGGGGACTGTTTAAAACGTATTAAATATACGGTACTTTTACCAACTTTAATCCATATTTTAAATATACTAAATTTCTGTAATGAATTACATAATTATGTTTTGGATACAATGTAAGCAATATTTTTTCATTTGAATCAGATACGTGGTACCATATGTTCAAGCAATGGTAGACCACTGTGACTCTATGTAATTCTATGGGATAGTCTAAATCAAACTCGACTATATAGCCAATTTTGAATCATCGGATGGTTTATTAAATCTAAAGTTTCAAAATTATCAACAAAAGAAAATCACCAAATGGTAAAATTTGACATGGTAATATAAATTATTTGTCGTAATACGTTAAATACATTTCGAAGTGGACCAAATTTTTCCATGAACTTGTTAGCTTTATATATCGATTAGAACAAGAGCCACACCACTAATTCTCTTCAATAAACATTAGCATATCAATGTCTGTAAATAGTTCAACTGTACTTGTGTAATTTTAGCATCAAATGCCAAATCTATAATAGTGCAGAGGATCAGTTGTAAGTACTTAAAGTTTGTCTTTTTCAAAAAATATTCTAACAATAGAACGTCTGTTTTTAGATAAACTGAGTAATCTCTAAACGATTTAATATTAAATTTGTTCCAAACATTAACTGCATGTAAACTCGCATCATTGATTTTGATTAGTGAGATGACTGAAACGCTTCCTTAATTGGTCGCTTAATTTATCCAAGTATCGAGATATTCATAAGGAAATTATGTTTGCGAATTAGTACATTATCAAAATAGTCCGACAACTTTTCAATACTACTACTTAAATCTGAAAGAGTCAACAAATAAATAAACAATTTTAGTGTTTAACTGTCAAATTTTTTTACTCATCTAGTTTAATGGGAAGGGAATTGAATGTAATTCAAAACATCCTTAAAATGAGGATAACTGTAAACTCTATCTGAATGATGTTGCACGGGATATAGCCGATACAACGGCCCACGGGAAGCAATACTCATCGTAATTTTTAACATTCACTACCGCATGCTTTACTGCTTTAAGTAGAACTTTAACGTAAGTTGAAAGGCCACCTCTAAATGGGACATAGCTATTAATATTCACCTTTAAATGTAATACATGTAATGCCCAACCGAATCCTTTCGGAAAACTCCTCTAATTTTTTGTAATTTATAATAAACGTTTTCATTATACCACTTACGTAAATTGTCGCAATATTGATGGCATAATTTTTATGGTAAATGTCTTCAACTCGATAACGTGATTTTGAGGTGATAAAATTGCAAACTAAAAGGACATTCACCTTTAGCATTGATTGCCTTAGCATTAATTTAACCTTTCGTGCAAAACTATTGTATGCATTTTGTAAAAAATAAGAGGGTCCTTGTTTGCTATATTGACTATAATTCCTGTAAGTAACCTACCATTAAAACATGAATCTAGAGAGTACCAACTAATTTGTTTTTAACATTGACAATTCCACTACCTGTTTCTCTGAAGCGTTCTTTAACTGTTTAGTTCTTATAAGATAACACTTAGCAATGATAAATTACTTTCGAGTTTAAGCAAATTTTCTCATGTCTCTAAATAAATTTTATTTTGAATTATATCTGCAATAGCTTATATTAGTGTTAATTATACGGATGTTTACAAATTCATTTTTGGTTTTCAACAATGGAATAATACTTTTGTTAAATTAAAAATATCACTACTTGGTAAAACCTTACTCATAGTTACCTTCAAAACTGTATCCAACAATGCAAAAAATATGAAGCACACACTGCCGATTATGCAGTAATGGACTTGTAGCAAATATTTATTTAATATAACTGGTATGTAAAAATTAATAATTTAAGTAACTGTAGAAGTACTTTAGGTTTACAATTACAATTCTAGCTATGAGTGCAAGACTGGTATAAACTGTTTTTATCTATATAGTTATATAAACCGATATTCAAGGTCAAATGTGCAAACTGGTTATAACTTGTCGTAACTTCAGTTCAGAAGTATGCATACATCGCACTTTCTTTACAGTTCGTTGAACCAACCAACCACTTCCATTTGTTAGCAATTTTGTTAACGTCAAGAGATCTACATGTATATAATGTTTTAATTAAGTACTTATTCATTCATTACCTATAATTTGTCATGGCTTCGGCAAACAAAAAATCAAGACTCATTAAAAGAAAACCATGCATATTGCATGATATTTTAGTATAACCAACGAAGGGTACCGAACCAATCCAGGCACCCTTCGAATAGCCTATCCCAATAATTTCAATTAGAGATAGCGAAGTAGAGGATGATTTTTCGAGGTATTTTGAAAAGTAGGTACTTTTTTATTTCATTAAAATTATTGTTTCTTTAATTAATTCATAGAGTATTTAGTACAACCATATTTATTTATCGATTCAGCATAACAAGCAACCACGGTGATGGCATCACCGCAACCGCTGCAGAACTACACGGAGGTAAAAATTTATGCTAATAGATGAGTACCTACTTTACAAGAGGAGGACCCACCACCAACCCAGCAGGCGTTTAAGAGTGTTGCGTGGTTACGCAAAATTTACGACTATGTTAATAGTGAGGTGATTAGCAATCGAAAGACCACGAAGAACTGGCTAAGGCAAATATTAGAATGTGTTAATATTAAAAACACGCAAAGCATTTTGTAATGTTAGGGATTAATGTGTGATGTGTTATCTGTATGTGTTAGTAATTAGGTTTTCTTTTCATTATAGTAATTTTTAGAATGAAATATTTTTGTCGGTAGTAATTAGATGTAAATAATAATAATAATAATTTTTGTTAGATGTATATAATATAAAAATATTTGTTAATACTAGTTAAATGAGAGTATAAACAAACCACACACCACCACCAGCACTACTGCAGCCAATTTACTGCAATATGGAGGAAAATTAATCACAAAGGGGACCACCACAACCCATAGCTCAAGATAATCCAAACGCAGGATACAAACCTGCATGAATTTAAAATCAAAGTGCTAGGTGGTTGCAGGACATTTTGTGAACATACATAGTCTCTGAACATTCTGAAGTGTCAAAAGTGCAACGTTTAACCAGTGAGTTAGCTGAAGCTAATAAAAAATGTGAAATTGTTCGACAGAAGTATTCTTATTGTTTAAATTAGTGTTTAGTTTTAGTTTTGTAGGGTAGGAACTTAAGTGTAATTATAATTATTTTTTACATATTATACATTTCATTATAGTAAATAAATAAATGTAATTGTTTTATTTCTTATTAAATATCTCTATCACATATATAAAGAAAGAAACAGAAAACAAGTAAAAACTATTTAACAGTTGTTTTATTTAAAGGTTAAAAGAAACAAATAAGTTAGAGATTGAAAATTATTATTAATTTGTTAAATACAAGAAAAGTTTATCTAGCAGTCGTAGTAGTCGTATTTAATAAAATTAGTAATAATTTTCAATTACATATTTACTTTTGAACTTATTCATTCATAATAAAACTTATAAGTTAAGGAAATAATTGAACTTATAAGTGTTGAATATAAAATGTTAATTTCAATTATATGAAATGATAACTTAAAAATACACTAAGAAGGTTAGTAAAATATCACATATAAAGAAAGTGTGAAAATACATAAAATGAAAAAAAGCTTGTAAATCTGAAAACTTTACGCCATGTATTTATGCAATACAAATGACACAATTGCATACATTTGCAAATCCTGTTCAAAATTGTAATATGAATTGGTGACTAAGATAAATATAGAATGTTTGCATTCACACCTGCATAAAATGCTTTCAAAGCAAAATAACTGCGTTCATTATCCTACAATTCTTGGAGCAGTAATATCCACGCTCTATCGAAAATTGTAAATTTGGAGGCCTAATCAAAATAAATTAAAAAAGAAGTCATGTTTTAAGTGCTGTTTATTGTTTCAAAATGGAATTGGTTAATTTAAGAGTCATTTTTTTCATATTTTGATAAATTTATACATGAAAGTGATAAATTGCCACTTATAAAACACAACTGCGTTGAAAACAAAATTTTTTTCTGAGAATTAGGTACAAATTTTAAATTTTCAGGAGCGCATCTTTGTAGGACTTTATATACAAATTTTAAAACGTTTGACCGCAGTGTGACCTGTAATATGATAGGATGGTGAGAATAAATTTCTATTTCAGCGAGCTCCTAAAATTTAAATTTCAAAGTTTGACCTTGAAGAGATCCAAAAGCTTACATTTCTCACCACCAGAAGGCCAGTGACCTTGAATTGATCCAGAACCGGCCTTTAATCACTACTAAAATTCTCAACTATTCTTTTATTATATGTATATGGTGTAGTTCATAATACATACATGTTTCGGTCTATTAAATAATTAGATCATCATCAGGATGAAAAGTACAAATTGTCAGTAATTATAAAGGTAAATAAAATTCTTACGAATTTAACAAACAAACACTCAACTTGATATTAAAATATACAATAAAATATCAATTGCATAAACTAGTATTAAGGTCGAGTATACGTTAAATCAAATTTTAAAATACATAAATATTCTTACAATATGTACAAAAGACTAAAATATATAATATAATATAAAATTCATTGTTTGAAATTTTAAAAAATTACATAATTAAATAATGAATTAATACTTTTTATATAATTTCAAAATAAAAAAATATATAATAAATAGTTGCGTACTGTTTTAGCAAAATTATTTTAATTTATCAACCAATTTTTTAAAGTAACATTTTTTAAGATTAGAATAAATCATTTGTCAAAATTAAAGATTCAAAATGGCGGATTATCGTGTTTATTTAATTTATCAACGGATTTTATGAAAATCGGGTATTGGGGGTTTTTAAGATCGCTAAGTGTAAATCATTTGTCACAATTAAAATTCAGGTATTGTGGGATAATGATTAATTTTGCAACTTTGTTAACTTGTGAAACATCTAAATAAAAAAATTTGAAAACTGCCAGTAGCGCACTGTTTTTAAAGTGAAAAATTTATTTTGAAAGTTGGGTATTGGGGGTTTTTAAGAGCGCTAAGAAAAATCATTTGTCAAAATTAAAAAAGTCAAAATGGTATCAAAATAAATTATCGTGATTAAAAACCGATATGACTCAAATGCAGGTATTGTCTTTGATGTTATTTATTTACATATATGAAAAGCATTGACAATTTTTTCTTCAAATGTTTTAAAATGTGTACTAAAAGCTGCTATGTTTGTTTCATTTTGATACTCAGCGCTTTTAATTGATGCATACAATAAATATTTGAGTTGCCATGATTAATAAACGCGAGTAGTTTCAATTATTATATAAAACGTTTCATATAAATTGTTCATTTGCTTATTTTAAATGCAATCATTGTCAGCAGAAATTCATTGCTCAATGAAGCCGTCCTCTTATTACAAATAAGCGAGAAATATTGTGCCATACAATCATTTAAATCGCAATTCAAAGAATGTATTTGTAAAATAGCATTTCTCAAACAATTTAACGAGAAAATGGAAATCTCGACTTGGTCACGATATTCCATGATCAAATCGCAACTAATATAAACATGATATAAATAAATATTTAAGGTTACCGTTTTGAAAAAAAGAAAAAAATGTTCGGCAAAAAATCAAAATGTTTTCGAAGGAGCAGTTTGAAACTTTTTATTTGAAGCGCAAGATTATTTGTATTTAGGATTAAAGGTAATACTTACGTTTTAGGTTACTTTAACTTTGTGGCTTAAATATGTAATTATTTAGATTGTTTCATTAATTGGAGTAACTGACCCCAGATGGATGAATGGTATGAAAACTACAGACATAGAGAACAATTATTTAGATTAAAATTCCGGACAGTAAGACTACAGAAGTTCGATCTTCTAATTTTAGAAATTACCTCGAAGTTTATCAAAATACGCAGCGTTAAGACCAAAAGATATGCCAGAAATTAGATTCTTTTTAAAATATCAAAATAGAAAGTGCTACAGAACTATAATTAAATGGAATACACAGGCTACAGTATTAATTGATGGAGGATAATATTTAATCGCCAAAGTGGCACGTTCAAGCCAAGTAGTAATATATATAAGGAGTCAAATAAAATGAGAATGCAAGTAAAATATTGAATGAAGTTATATTCTAGTGTCAAAGACAATGTTAAACCATCAGCAATTTATAGACTTCTACAATGCATGGTTTTAATTTTCAAAATGCAACATTGACAAATTGCAAGTTTAATATTAGTGTGACAAATAAAAATGACGTTTAAATTTATATTGCTTATTGTTGTTATTATTTTAACGTTTTTATAAATTTTCCCTACATGGAGGGAAAGGAAAATAAAACTGCTGCCGACTGAGAAGTAGCATTTTTCCGCAGTCAGCGCAGTCAAATTGTGACCTAATTATCGGAAGTTTGAGGGAAAAAAAACAGTTACTGTTTGATCAAAACCGAAGTAGTGCATTTTGTACATATTCCTATATTTCAGTGAATAAACAAGACAGTTGCACCTAAATTTCTAATGGATGTTTAAGATAATGAAAACTTCAATTCGCGGCAACGTTGGTTTTCGATTTCTGAAATATTAAAAAAATTGATCTTCATTGTTGCATTACGTGTGTATATTCGACAAGAATAAACTTCGGAAATAGCGAAAGTAAAAGCTAATCGTGTTCAGCATTGATACCTCCAGTAACAATTATTAAAACGTAAGTCATTAAGGATATTTACTTAGCACTGGTCCACTCGTCACTAATGTGTTAACACTGGTATACAAAACGTTGCCCTTATTATACGATTAAAATAGGACACTACACAACTGAATTAATTGAAAAACAGATGCTCCATCGTCGGCCATTTATTAGAAACACAAAACTAGCAAAAAAACCTTTTTCATAATAGTGGCAGAGAGAAACGTCTGGGTGGGCCATTACGTCGGCTATTTCTCGGAAACACACTGCTTTATCAAAAAAAAACCTTTTCAGTAGTAGGGGCAGAGATAAATGTCTGGAAGTTATCTTCGAGTGTTTCCGATGATCACTAGAGGGCGTAACACGAACATAATTCTGTATTATAAGAGTTCTGTAACTGTGGTTTCCTATTAGTGCAGTTGATCGGCCTATTTCCACAGTTTATGCTTTTTGAGCGCGACGTTTCGTAAGCGGACTCTGCTTCCATCATCAGGCTTAGTTCTGAGAAGGACTATTTTCGCACTTGAGTCGAATTCATATGTTATACATAATACTTTCCCAAGCACTTCGAACTTGGTACCTTTTACTTACTAGTCTTACACCTTTACCGCTGCGCCACTGAGCAATCCAATCTATATTTTTAGAATATATATATATATATATATATATATATATATATATATATATATATATATATATATATATATATATATATATATATATATATATATATATATATTTAATTTTTTCGTCGTTGCGCAAAGTTTATTGCGCCGTAACTTCTTGCACAGTTGTATTACGCTTAAGCTCTTCGCGCATTGTTGGAATCCATATGGGTTTCATTTATACACTACCTTGGCATAATGGATTTTCTGCTAGTGCGATGTATGTGCCTTCTTTCAGTTTCCGACGAGTTGTGTTCTCGTCCTTTGCCACTATCTGTATGTTATCCCATTAGATGCGGTGGTCTTCGTTCCAGACATGTTCGGCGATTCTTGATCTTTCTGTTTCGCCCTTGCGGACGTTGTTCTTCGAACATAATGTTAGAAAATCGTGGGTTTCTCTGAAATGTGATGGTAAAGTTGGTTACTTTACTCCCATCATGTTAATGCAATATTGTATTGATTCAATAAATGATAAAATTCTCCTATCACGATAGGTGCTAAATTGAGTTGAAACTTCCTCGTTAAAATAAAGCAAGTTGTATCAATGTTTTGCCACTAGGTTGGGTGCCGAATGCGTAATAAACCTTACTCGTTATTAAATTGAAATAAGTAATCTATACTGCAATTTATTAGAGTAATAAGCTACGAGGGCAGTTTGACAGGTCAGTGACTTTTTGAACAAAATATATTTTTTTCGGCAAATAAGCATTTTATTTATCAACATAGTCTCCTTTTAGCTGTACATATTTAGTTCAGCGTTATTCCAATTTTTTATTCCTTCCAAATAATAGGTTTTCTCGAGGCCCTCAAAATAGGCCAGTGATGATCTCATTCGGCCCAAATCTCTTAACGCTCAGCTATTTCTTCAGGTTTGGGGACGGGAAATAGTCACAGGGAGCTAAATCTGTAGAATATGCTGGATGGGTTAGCAGTTCGTAGTCAACTTATGAATTTTTGCCATGGTGACTACACACGTATACAGGCGTCCATTGTCTTAATGGAACTGCACTTTTTCCTTCGCGGTCTTTTTTGCTTCAAATCAATATAGAATCTGTGCAAAAGCTCTGAATAATATTCGTTCGTGATCGTTTAACCATTTTCAAGGTAATAGATGTAAATGACACCGCGTGCATCCCAAAAAACTGTGGCCATGACCTTGTAGGCCAACAGACCCACCTTGGCCTTCTTTGGTGCCTGTTCACCCAGAGAAATCCACTGTCTTAATTGTTACTCGGTATCTGGTGTGTTGTAATGGATCCATGTATCGTCCACGGTAACCAAACGGCGCAAAAACTCATTCGCATTGCATCTGAACATCGCCAAACACTCCTTTGATGTGGCCACACGGTTGCGCTTATGGTCGAGTGTGTGCAATCGTGGTAGCCATGCAGTGGATAACTTTTTCATGTCCAAATATTCATGTAAAATGTGATGTACCCGCTCGGTTGAGATGCCTACAGCCTCAGTCAGCTCAAACACTTTCACTCTCCGATCACCCAATATCATTCCATGGATTTTATCGACGATTTTTGACGTGACGACTTCTTTTGGGCCACCTGCACTTTCGGCGTCACTTGTGATTGTACAACCACAACGGAAGACAGTACACCACTTTGTAATTATTGACATTGATGGTGCAGAGTCCCCATAGAATTTATCAAGCCTCTCCTTGCTTTCCGTGATGGTTTTTTACGCACAAAATAATGATTAATCAGCAAAGGGAATTCACTTTTTTCCATTTTCAATAAAATTCACAATGTCTACTTTCAATGGCTGTCAAACACAAACTAAGTGACGCAGCTTGCTCAAAACTTGACAGTAGTCTGTTAATAGATGACAGCTGATGGCAGTAGTGTTGGATTGAAAATTACTGCGCGGTAAATTCAAAAAGTCACTTGTTACGCAATATTGCAACCGCGTACATCCCCACTTAGAAACGACGTCAGGGTTTCAGGTGAAAATGGTTTAAATAGTGGACCCCGAACCGAGTAAAATCAGATTAAGTATAGAAGTCTTCCTTACTACTCTTACAGGCTGTTGAGACTGGCAGTGTACTTGATCTTCTTCGACGGCACTTGAATTTTACAAGTCTACCTTTATCTCGCAGGCCTCTGAGACTGGCGGTTTGATTCAAGTGTTATAATTATGAGAGTAGGCAGATTGAGACACAATTAATCTACGTGAGGAGACCGTATTTATCAATACCCCCTTATCGTGATTTCGAACTCGAAGACGTAGACGCTATCACGGACACGTTCTCTACGTAGGTTTGTGTAAATGTGTGTAGTTATTGAGTGACTGCTGTTTGTATAAACTTATATATATTTAGTATTGGGGACTTGTATTTATTAGACTTGTGCATATTTGATTAATTTAGGACTTGTACTTATTCTTGCTAGACAACTAACAATAATGCAATCGCGTCGAGGTTGGATTTTAGTTCCGTATAGGTATTTATATCCTAAATGTTCAGACCTCAATAATTTTTGAAGATATTAGATCTGTGAGGTAAGGATGAAAGTTCTGTGTTATAAACTTTCGAAACTCTGGTCTCATTAGGCGAGTTGATTGGTATATTTCCACAGTTTTTGTTTTTGTAGCGCGACATTTTGGATGCTTCCGTCATCAGGCTTAGTCCTGAGAATGACAAATTTCGCAGGTGAGTCGAATTGAATTACTATGATTTTTCTCAAACATTTAACTACTCTCAGATTCGAACTTGGTACTGTTACTAGGACAAACTTACGTATACACGTCTGCACATACTACCTCTAGTTAGTAACACACACTGGCATAAATACACAATTATTAACAGTATGCGTAATGTTTTAATTGTTGGTAATAACACTGCATAATATAACATTTATGCTTGCGCACGACACGTACTAATCCTAGATATCATTACGTATAAGTCATAAGAAATTGTCAACGTTTACACACAAATAGTAATAGTTCGCAAAAGGTAATATTCGACATACAAACGCACACATCGCATACATGCATGCACACATGCACGCACCTACCCATCCATACAAATGTACTCCATAGCGCGCGCACGCACACACACACACACACACACACACACACACACACACACACACACACACACACACACACAATACATACATACACACACATACATACACCTACACCACACCCACAGCTACATTCACACCTGCAGGCACACCCACATACACATCCACACATATTCACGCACGTTTTACACCCACACACACACACAGCAGTATGGACCGCACGAAGCGGCGTGCAAAGATTCTGTTATGCCCGCTATGTAGTGAGTAGACTTGTACGGTGAAAGTTCAGCTCGAAGCTTAGATCAGACCCCCAGTATAGATAACCTGGTAAGTAGTGAAAGACTTCTACAACCTGAGTGATTTCTTGCAGGATTCGGTCACTCATGTATACCTGTTCGCGGAGTGATCACTAATGTAATCGTTGGTACGGAGACTCGCGTGCCATCCACGATCCTGCGACAATTTCCTCCTGCGAATGTCGAGCGTTGCGTTGTTGCATGGGTCGCGTTGGTCTGATGGGCAGTAATCGCACGGTGGTTTGTCCGGGGTGTGTGGTTGTTGTTCAGCGTATGTCTGTTCGGGAAGCGGGGCTGGGACCTGAAAGAGATTGCGTACATGCACTATTGCCAGATCCCATTGGTGCGATTTACCCATAGTACCCGCCGTCTGTTTGTGCTTATGATTTCTTTCGAGTACTCGATCATCGTCCTACACACTGGCACACACACGTATACCTGTAGTTGTGTTAGTTACACACACACACACACACACACACATACACACAGTTATCCACTGGCTGGCTGCCCCATTACGTCCACAGAGATAACCTCCCATGTCATGATGCCCAAATAACGGCGAGGTACTTCTGCTCATTTATGTGGAGCTCGACTGTTTATAGCTTAACGCCTGTCTGAAGTGAAGGGTACATAGAAGTCTGGTCGGCACAGGTGGAGAGGACGCATGAGTGAGGGGGCTCGGCGGTCCGTCGAAAGTTAGTAGTTTTTTTTTCAAAAGCTTATTTAACGGCACCAAGATGACGGCGCAGCCCGGTAGGTAGTCTCGGAGTCAATTACTCAGACCCAGAAAGCCTCTCACCTGTTTCTTGGTTCGTGCGCGTCTGCGTCTTGGAGAACTCCTACATATTCGCGGCGCGGTTTGTTCCCAGTAGCTGTGATCTGGTGCTTTAGGTATGTTATGCTGGTTATCCTAAACTTTCATTGGTTAGTGACAGCGTCAGATTGAGTTGCTGGTTGCGTTCCAATAACATATGCAGGTGGTCCGTCCAAGTGTTGGAGCACACGATAATGTCACCGAGGTACACCAGCACGAACCTTCGCATGTATCCAGGCAACAGATTTTGCGTCCTTAGTTTCTAATGTGTTGCGGGCGCATTTTTAGCCCCAAAGGGCATAACTTTGAACTGGTATGCCACTGTATGTGGTGTAGAAAAGGCGGCCAGGAGTTGTCGCCGCTGTTCGCCGATATATACGCATCCTCGATCGTAGTCGATGATTACCTTGTGTTGTTACAGCCAATCTTGATCGAGAATGCCGGGGGCAATAAAATGCTGGGCGGCTGTTAAAATGATTAAAAGTTTGAAGTGCAAAACAAAAAACAAATGCACACGATTTAACATTTCTAAGAATACTATATTTAGGGGCACTTGATTATACTAACGTGGATGAATGAATATTAAGTCTTTGGACTTAGTAAAAACTAGAAAAAGTAGAAAATTGGAATGTTTATTTATAATTAAGTTATTCTGGTTTTTGTGATTCGTGCTGTAAGTGGTAAAATTCATACATGATACACTCGTCTCATGCTTCTCATTAACTAGTCTGTATTGTGATAACATATCCACCAAATTTCATTTGTATTTACTTAGAGTGGTTTTTGTTGTAGATTATCTACATATTAGACATACTGAAACGTAAAAATTGTTAGAAACAGTAGGTACTCAAATATTCGATATTATTAGCGAAATGTTTATTACATAAAACCTAATGTAAATTATCTTACAGTTCGTACACTGTTAATAAATTCATGATAATTAGTATTCAACTTTAACAAATAAATATATGTTCTGTACCCAATACACGTATATAAAAAAAAATTTCTGTACGTAAACAAAATTTAAAAAAGCGTGTAATCTCATGAGAGATAAGCCATATCAACATACATTTTACTTTATAAATGTGTATAGTATTTTTTTTTTGTTTCAGCCATTAAGGGATAACAGTTTTTATTCAGATCATACGTATGCTGAAATAATGGCAAAATCACGATATGAAAGTAAGTAATTTTAAAATATAGAAGTACATTTTGATTCTTGTTTAGGTATACACATACACACATAGTTATTAATTACAATTACCGTTATTTTAAAGCACAATTCCATAATAACATTAGTAGTCATTTGTAATCGGAGATTGGTTGAATTTGCTGTTAATATCAGCTTGCAGTCAACCAAGAAATTATATACCACAATACATTTCGGTTCGTTTTGTTACTTTTCATTGTAATAATGATAGTCCAAAATTATACCTGTTCTATATAGACGTGATGTCATTGAACTAAGATATGACTTTTCCTTGGTTGAAAACGGTCAAAAAGACTTTTGATTGACTTACCTCTCTTTTCACTGGAAACTTATTCGAGTTAAAACTACATAAACCCTACTTAACTATTGAATAAAAATATTATTTTTTGTTCTTTTTTAGATATTTTCTATCTATTAGGCAACAACAATACGAATAACATAAATGAAAAATTATTAAACAGTTTATATATTCTGCATCAGACGAGGAATTTGAAAATTCATGTTGTTGGTCGCTGGAGGTTTAAAGGTTTCTATTAAAATCCCAGAGCCCTTTCGAAATAGTTCCTATAAGTTCTATAAGATGTTGCCTCTTTTCTACTGTTATTGGAGCAGGCCGGCCGTATGCTTTTTCTGGGATAAGCATCGCTTCGGTGTTGGTATAAAAGATCTAGATCCCATTTCAAGGATCTTTGATCTTTATCTAGATCCATTTTACGTACGGATCTTGGATCTTTATCTAGATCAGTTTTTAAAATGTGTTTGGATCTGTATCTAGATCCTAAATAAATGGATCTTACCCAACACTGGTGTGTGTGTGTGTGTGTGTGGTGCGTGCGTGCGTGCGCGTGCGTGCGTGTGTGCGTGCGTGCGTGCGTGCGTGTGTGTGCATGCGTTTTAATGTATTCGACTGGTTGTCATAATGCATTGAGTAATCTCATGACACCTATCTTTACATAATCAATTTAAAGCAAACATTGCATTAATAGTAAAAACATTATAACTATATCACTAACACTAACTCTCTATTGTTAATTTTACAGTACATCTTTTATACACCATACACTTTGAAAACACTCCAGACTTTTCTTTCCCAGAGACCATCCATACTCATTCTTAATCCTGTTACGAACTCTTTCACGGTTCTCCCCCGCATTACGTCAGTTGATACTTGGTATATTGTGCTTTTAGCCATGGTTATTAGATAGTTGGCTAGATGATATTTCGGTGTGTTCTGGATTAAACCACTGTAAATTTGTTGAGTGTCTATGCGGAAACCAGTTAGTCTATATGTTAGGGCTTTTACATGGTACCAGAGCTGTATGGTTTGCGGACAATTAAGAAAAATATGAACGCTTGTTCCTTTAACATTAGGACAATATGGGCAGTAACTACTATCTGCAATTCTAGCATGCATAAGAAAAATCGGATCTGCCAGCCTATCTTTAGCAAATGTCCAAGCAATTTCGCCATCCTTACCTAATGTTAGCTTATTAAAAAATGTTTTCCAATGAACCTCAATGTTTAGATACTTTCCTAGTTGTTTTTCACTGGTGCCATATATATTTGCAGACATCATTTCTTGCAGGGCTTTCCACGAGATTTTTGATACTGCCATCCTTTTATCGTCAATATTAGTAAATTTTAACTGCAATGGTTCGTTATGTGTGTGTGTGTGTGTGTGTGTGTGTGTGTGTGTGTGTGTGTGTGTGTGTGTGTGTGTGTATTTGTGTGTGTGTGTGTGTGTGTGTGTGTGTGTGTGTGTGTGTGTGTGTGTGTGTGTGTGTGTGTGTGTGTGTGTCGTGTGTGTGTGCATGCGTGGGTTTCTCTAGCCACGATAACTTAATAAATACGTAAACCATTTCATTGTAACTATTTTTACATCAAATAACAGTATCGAGTTTTCAACAGATTTGCACATTTTCCGCATTTCGAAAACTAATTTCAATTTGATGTCTGTGTGGGCGGACGTGAGGACCTGCACGCGCGTGTGTGTATGAGTGATTGTGTGTGAGTGTGTATATGTGTGTGCGTGTGAATGTGCGTGTGCGAGTGCGTGTGCGTGTGTGTGTGTGCGTGTGCGTGTGCGTGTGCGTGTGCGTGTGGGTGTGCTTGTGCGTTTACGTGTGCGTGTGCGTGTGCGTGTGCGTGTGCGTGTACGTGTGCATGTGCGTGTGCGTGTGCGTGTCCATTTAAACCGACACATCATCCGCGTACGCACTTACGGTTGTTTTAATAAGTGCAGGTAATTTTTTCACAGTGAATCCTGCCAGGAAATGTCTGGTTAAGGCTAAAAACGTTTCTATGGCGATGGATTTTCTTAAACAAGCCATTCGAGTCTAACACTCCCTGTTAATTTTCTTTGATTAAACTAGTTAAATATATTAAATTAGGATTGCATATTTGCACGTGGCTCAATTCTTACATTTATTTACATAAATTGTAGTTTTGAAACAAAAATGATAAATCAACATATGTCAACGACAATATCTTGGCCGGCGTCGCAACCTGTGAAATTAATTTAAAATGTCAGTTTTGATTTATAATTTTATTCCAAATTTTGGCGTGAAATTTTCTTGCCGAATACCACATGAGCGTAAGTTATTCCAGGAAATTTTCTTTCGGCCACGAATATTTTAAGAAAATGATCCCTTGTCTTCCACTGATAACTTTCAAAATATTCGTGGTCACATGAAGGTTTCCAGAAATAATCTAAGCTCTTGTGATATTATAAGTAAGAATTTCACACCGCCCTTTTTAAACTAATCAGTAACCAGAGACTCTTTTTTTGTTTGGTTACCATGGAAATCCAAAATATTTCCGAAAATATTAATCCTCTAGGGTACTCTGGACGACATTAATAAGTGGAAATGTTTACATCAAAATAATCACACAAGGGATGGACTCGATATTTTGTTTACTGTCTGTGCAAATCATAATTATACAAGTAAAACATCTTTTGTTCTGTTTCCTTCTACATGTCTTTAGTATTAATTACAACTCTTAAGTGTTTTAAAAAATGTATTTGAAAAAACGCTGCAAATTGTATCAATACTTCAACATCAAAAATTTAAATTATGCTGTCAAAATGACATTTACACTATGTGTTGTACAGAAAAATACGCTTACATTTTCTTTTAATTAAGTAAAATGATCAGTCATATTCAGCTGAATTAAAAAAAAGTGGAAATGAAAATTTTTCAATCGTAAATTCGGTTATACTTGTCATCTGTCTACTTGACAATACCCATCAAAAATATTTCAATCATTGTCATTTAATTTATACCAACTTAAATGCCATAAATATGGAATGGAAAAATATAATACAACAGTATTGCCAAAACCTGGTTGCGTCTACGCCTAGACCATTAACATTCTTGATAGACAAGAATGGAGCTATGATTAAGTGAAGTTGTTAAATTTGTTACTAAATTTTAAAATATAATTTGTTCAAATTTATTTTTAAACTGACATACCGTCAAAATATTTTAACTTCTTTTTGATAAATACTGTTCACACTAAGTTCGAGATATTAGCAAAAAAACCATACATTTTAAAAATCGTTTTTTTTGTAAATAACTCGAAAACTATTAACTTAAAAAAAAATTACAAGAATTCTTAGTAGATCATAAATTTGATTTTCTATATAATGCCAAAATTTAAAAAAATCGTGTGGGCGGGTAACAAAATTTTTTATTTTGTAAATATTTTGAAAATGACAAAATTTTCGAAAAAATTGTAAGAATTGTGAGAAATTTTATTTACTATCTAATGGTCTTTTTACTTTTTGAATATGTTAAGCAGTTCCGGAGATATTTAGGAAAAACCTGTTTTTTTAATGTGCCGGTTTTTTGCTAATATATTGTAAACCGTTTGTTGTACAGAAAAATTATAGGGATAAAAATACTCACAATTATATTACTAATTACATATAGAAAGTAAAAAAATATAAAAAAATAAAAATTCGCAAAAGGGGTAGTTATGCCCCAATTTTACCCCTTTCCTCATGCCCCATTGACCCCAAAATCAGTCGCTTTGGGTAGTTCACATCTATATGTGTGCCAAATTTCAAGTTGATATCTTCAGTCCTTCGAAAGTTATGGAGTACACACACACAAAAAGATTTGTTTTTGTCAAATTTTAAAGCGATTCAGCAAATAAAAATTTTTGAAAATTTTTTTAGCAATACAGTACTTCCCATCCGTTGGATGTGGCAGTAATTACTTCACTGGGCCTTACAAATTTAACGTGGTATAATTTTTGACATATTCATGGCAAATTAATTTTTCCTTTTTCATGTCCCTAAATAATATTCTTGTCAAACAAAATTGATTACTTTTCACATTTTTAAGTGTGAAAATTTATTACTGAATTCTGAATTTGAAGAATTATCCGTCGTCGTCGACTCGAGATAATTTTCAATACATTCGTGAACTCGAAAAAATTTCTGGAAATAATCCAAGCACTAGGGAGATTACAAGTGAAAATTTAATATATGTACCTTTGTAATTTTACTTATGTCTAAAATCTAGTATTGAACGTATATTTTTTGGTGTTTTATAATGAATGCGTACATTTCTGATGCTGTGCTGTGTTTTTTTTTATAACTTGACGTAATTTCTAACAGATTAATAATATTTTCAGAAAAAGTGTAGACGTATTTTTTACAGAAAATTTAATTTTACATAAATTATTTGATTTCTTTTATTTTCCATTTTGTAGGTTGGAAGGTCGTATGGTGTTGCACACCAGATATTTACGAATGTTATTAATAATAAGCATTGCACGAGTTATATTTAGGATATTTTTAATAAAATATATGCCAAGTCAATATGACAGAACAACTTTCATCAATCATTTATTTATTACAGTGAATATTTTTTACATCGAAAGTACAATTTTGATATATTATACATATTATTCCTTTTCATTTTACTTTCTTTTTTATTAACGTCAACCTGTCACTCCATAATAAAGGTGGTGATAAAATTATCATCGATTCGATAGCCTCGTCTGCTCATTCTGTTATCATTTGAACCAATCAACTTATACGAAAATGTACCATGTGACGTATGAATTGTATTCTCAGTATTTAAATCACATTACCTTCAAAATTCATGTTGTAACCAATGATTTTTTATACTTTACACGAATATTACTTTTATGTCCAGCTGATATTTATTTCCATTCTTTTATAATAACGTAATCAAGCTTAACAATATGAAGTTTTCTGCTCTTACGTCATTAAAATTGATTTAGTTTAAATTATAATATATGAAGCGAATATTACTTCTTTGTTATAATTTCGTGGAACATATTTATACAATGTGCAATGCGTAGTTGTGTGGTATAATATAGGTAGTTGAAAATGTTCCTTCCGTATCTATACAGGTTGCTTTCAATAGCAGCGTGTATAAATAATCTTTAGACATTCACCAATGTATAACGTGTAATGTTGGTAAGGACAAACTGAATGTATTAAAATTTATGATTCAGTAGAACTACAATGAACCAAAAAAAATGATATGACCCTCAGTACAGTTTATTATCACACATGCACATACAAAATATTAAAATGTACCAGGACATTCAATCGTTAATACATTGGAACAAAAATTGAAAATGACACAAAAAAATAATATCTGGTGTAA
The DNA here is from genome assembly GCA_036346205.1 of Vesta saturnalis. Classification (NCBI taxonomy): domain Eukaryota; kingdom Metazoa; phylum Arthropoda; class Insecta; order Coleoptera; family Lampyridae; genus Vesta; species Vesta saturnalis. The sequence goes on from JARFJB010000281.1 coordinate 114,092, forward strand.
AAAACACACGACCTTCTAATCTAGATAATGGCAAGTTCATTGTGAAAATAGGCAACATTGTAAAAACAAATACAATAGTCTATGTCAAACAGGCGTTTAAAACTTCATGTCACATATAGGTTTCTAACTTAAAAAAATTCCAATGTCGCCCGCTTCTATAAAAATATCGATAATGCAGTTTAAGCATTTCCAATCTTATTTAATTAATTTTTACATTTATATTTTATTAAATACAAAGTACGTACATGTTTTCGTTCTATTAGTTACAGTGGTTTAACGTTATTAGATTATTAGTGAATTATGTTTTCAATTTACGGCCATTAATATGAAGAAAAATAAATTTAAATAAAAGCCTTCTTGCTTTTATCTATTTTCATGGATATTCATTTAATCACTTGAAAAATCTGGAACACTGGAACTGTGGCAGGATCTGTAACAAACAAAATGCACCCACGGACCACACAAAATTAAAAAACACCGAACGCGTTTCTATAGCAACGTTATCATCAACGCTAGTCGGCCGCTGATGATAATAGCGTAACTATTGAAACGCGTTCGGTGTTTTTTAATTTTGTGTGGTACGTGGGTGTATTGTGTTTGTTATTCATTTAATCATTAAATACATTAAATCTTCTTTCCGTATCGATGGGATATGTCTTAACGGTCTGATAATTCTCCTAGTAGCCTTCCAAAGTTCGTATGCAGGGCTTTGGTCTTCTATTATTTCGTTTAGATAGTTAATAATTGTTTCATTCCTAACTTTTTCCGGTTCCCTCCTAAGCTGTGTTGTAAGGGCGTTCAATCTATTTTTGTTTCCTCTTGTTCTAGATCTTTGCCTCAACTTTCTAGCTTTCCTTTTCTCTTTTATTAAGTCTCTGTGATTGCTTTAGGATGATTATTCCTTATCAACTTTATTTCTATTTGTGGCGTGTTATTCCACGCTTCATGTTGAATATCGAACATCAGTTTCTCTGCTTCATATCCTAACTGCTCCTTTGCTTGAATTGGTACATTTAATGTAATTTTTTCGCTGGGCTTTAGTTTGTAGCATCCCTCAGGTATCCTATCTTGAAAAGTGTAAGTTTAACTTATTCGCAATAATGCAAATTCCAGAATAAAACAATCGCCAAGTGATTTATCTTAACCTTACTGACAATAATCTTACTATTACTCAAATTAATTGCTTGCCTTACATGGACTTCCCTGGCAATAGTTAAAACATTACAATTTATCTACAAGTCCGACATTTAATTACGCGCAAACCTCAAAACTGATCAAACGAAATGGCTGTCTAGTGGTAGATACGTTGTGCTATTTGACTGAGATAAACTGGAGACGAGGTTACGTGCTGCATCATATGGAGGAAGGTAAACAATGAAACTACTCAAATTAAAATTAACGAGCTTTGTGAAATGGTAGTTCAGCCCGTTAATATACTATTGTGAGAAAGAACCACTGTTCAATCTGCAAATGAACATGAACTTCTTTTAAATGTTTAATCTTGCAGATTAAACAGGGTATTTTAATAATGTTAATAATTTTAGTAATTTTATATTTAGTAATAAGTTGAGAAATATAAAATTAACAATTAAGAAATACGTAAAACGAATTAAGCAAACTGAATATAGAGCAGGTTAATTATTGCGACAATTGTGCTGATAAAAGTGTTAAGGTTGAAATTACACAATACTATGTGCATTTTAACTAGTAAGCACAAAAAGGCGCTTAAATGAATAAAACATGACCTACTAACTAGGTCAAACAATAAAATACGTCATGTAAAAAGTTGTATATAAAGTGTAAATAATATCAAAAAATCCTTTGAATGAATCTCATCTTTTATTCAATTACTCAACAGGGTTGTGAGGTCAATCTAATTGGTACGAGTGACGGCGTAATTAAACCCCAAACTCAATCTCTAATCAGAGAATTGAACATGGTCCTTCGAGCCAACAACATCGGCAACCCATTCCTTTAAAAATAAAGTTCATGTCCTTCGAGCCAACAACATCGGCAACCAGTAAAATTAGTCATGTCCTTCGAGCCACCAACATCGGCAACCAGTAAAATTAATTACTATTGAAGACATCATCCACCACCAAACAGCAGCTATTGAACATCAGCCTATTGAAGACATCAACACCACCAGCTACATTCAATTCACCACCACCAGCCAAAAGAAGTTACAGCAGCAAGTCTTCTGTCAACTATAAGGATTTGCCCCTTATAGGAAAGAAGAAACTACGACAGTGGGTAAGAAAATCAAGCTTTATAAATAAGAAACAAACAAACCAAAGGAAAATGGAGAAGATAAACAAATTGGCCAACACCAAAATGAAATTGGCAAGGCTATGGAGAAGATGTTTACAAAATGAAGAAAGATGTGGCGGCACGGAAGAACAAGGTGTACATTAATGAACGTAGCAAAGGAAACATGGTGGGAAAACACAAATAATGAAATATCCAAACTGATAGATGATCATGACTACCACACATCAGAATACTTTAAAAATTTAAATATAAATCACATTAAGAACTATCTGAACAAAAAAGCTAACAACCATCGCAAGAAGACGATTCGATAAAGAAAACAGCGATTGAAACGACAAGAGATCAAGATACAAAACAGGTGCTCTATTACAACAAGTAGAAGAAAGATTGAAGAAAGAAGAAAACACGGTCCAACTTGTTATGGCAAGACAATTTCAGCGCCAATGGACTAATTGAAACCACGAAACACAAGGCATAAAAAAACATCAACAAATTTTTCAAACAGGATTTGAGAAAACCAACAATGGTGTGACCAAATAAGCATGAATCGGAAACAAAATACAAATGGTTGGAGATAAGGCACATCAAATGCAGAACAATTAAAAACAGCATGGGAAATTCCAACAGTACAACAACAAACGGAAAAAAGTTTTAAAGACAAATTCTGACTTTCCCTATAAGAGAAGATGCAGGGTAATAAGGCTTATGACACCACTTAAGGTTGGAAGCAATAAACCAAGAAACAACCTTGGGGATTGTACAAATAGAAGAAAATGGGCGCAGAGACAAACAAACTATTGAAAATGTGAAAGACCAAATGAAATACCAAATGGAGGAAGTAATGGAACCTCAAACTAAATTCCATCAATAAGCATCCCAGGCAAAAAACAACAACACCAAGAGGACACAATAACCCCAGTGGCAGAATAAACCAACATGCTCTATCAACCAATAAAAGTTGGGAGCATCAATTAAAGGGTTGCAAACAACCAGGCAATTCTGAAGAAAACCATGCAACAGGAACATTCCAACATCAATCCACCTACCGTGAAACGGCAACAACAACCAAGGAATAAAAAAAACAACCAAAACAAAATGGCAGGACGCATAACCAGATTGGAAGCAAGGAAAATAGAAAAAAATTTTATTGTCCAATTATAGAAAAAGGACACCAATTTCACATGTTAAGAAATGACCAGGGAGGAATTAATGAAATTCTCAACTAAGATCCAAGGCAAAAACACAGATCAAATTCTACACAACCAAGGAAAAAATAAACATCCAACTAAAATTTACATCCAAGTTTAAAACCAAAGGAAATCTAAAAAGTCAGGGAAATCTTTCCCAATTCAATTCGACAACAGCCAGGGCAAACCAAATATTGGCAGATCCCACCAAATAAACGGGGCCAAAAAAGGGTTTTGGGAGCTAAGATTACGCAATTAATCAGATAAAAAGAACACGACGTATTAGGTCAGCCAGAATTAATATTTTGCACAGATCTACAACAAAAAAGAAGTGAGAATTAGAGGTTCAGGGAAAAAAATCATTAAAAATTTTGGGAACTCAGGAAATTAACAGTAAAATTCCCAAAAGATAAGATGGAAAAATTACCAACGAACCAGGTGAAACTGGAATTACCAGTAAAATACCATTAAAAAGACCAGCATTGGAAAAATCAAGAATTGGATCAAGATTAAAAAGAGAAGAAATTTTTAAAGAAAAATTTGAAACTTAAAAAAATTTGGGAAACCCCAATAGGGCAATAAATGCCCCAACCCAAATGAAGAATGAACCACTAGGGTGGAAAAAAAAAAACAAGTGAATTTGACGAAATATTAAACCCAAAAGGAAATTTTTAAAAACGGAAGAACAAAATTATGGATTTATAAATAGAAAACAAAAGTGCTCATGGTGACGTAGAGAAATGTACCGTCAAATCAAACTTGACAAAGAAGATTCAAATACCACACTATCCTGTAGAACCACACCAAGGGAACCAATCAAAGAGTACCAACTTACAACCGTACATATGGAACAGCTTACCTTACTTACCGGTAAGGACATTAAGCAACTAGCCCAAGATGAAGAAAACAATTACCCGCAAGCATCAGCAGTAACACTGAAAGATTATTACGTGGACGACCTGTTAACTGGAACCACCACAAAAAGCCGCAAAAATTTTAAAAATTAAACATTATCAGGAAAGGAGGTTTACAAGAAAATGGGCAGGAAATTACAAGAATTATGGAAAGAAGAAAAGAAACGTCGGAACCACTGGATATCAACCAAAACGAAACAAGAAAATTAGGGTGAGATGGCTACCAGATCAAGACAGCTTTCAATTCAAGGTAACTCAACAACAAAGCATTAACAAAAAGAAGCATCAGAAACAGCAAAATCTTCGACCCGCTAAGGTCAGTCCAATAAATAACAGCCAAACAATAAACAAGAATTATGGATGTTAAATTATGCAGCAAAAAATTTAGAAAAAGTAGAAAGTAGAAATTAAACATAACTGTTTGGGAGCGACAGATAAAATAGATGGATAAAAGATCAAGATGGAAACGTTCAAATATTATAAATCAAAAAATTAAAACAAATGCATGGAAAGAATAAACACCAAACACAAATAGAGCTAAAGATGTTGACAACCATAAAATAGAAGACAACAGCATCATAAACCTTTTCGTCATTTAACGATAAATATTATAACCGATTCAGCAAAGCATGAAGAAAAAGTAAACACAAAATAGAATTAGAAGAAAAGCACAATGCATCAAGTCATCAGAAACAAAAAGGCAAAGTTGAAAACAAAACAGCAACAATGTTGAAAACAACCAAATGGCAACATAAATTTATAGATAAACATCCTACGTAAAGATTACAAATTGTCATTCGACGAAAAGCATCCTAATATACCACCAGGAACAATTACAAATTTAGTGATACAAAGGCTCACCAAGAACACTGCATACCCAGATCATTGCATACCTAGAGAAAATACTATAATAAACGGCAAAAGTAAAATCATCATCCATTCATAAATGCATCAGATACAAGAAACAGACTACACAAATTATGAATTGTGTAGGGTAAAAAATTCACACACAATAGATTAGGTCCAACATGGAAAAAAACACAAAGCATATAAAATACATCAAATATTTATCTGTAACAAAAAATACATCTAAGTAGTAAAATGACCCAGAAACATTTAGCAGCAAGAGAAGATTCACATAGGAAGGTTTGACACATACAACAATGGAAAATTTTTAAGCAAATAACATTCTTCAAAATGAAGTTCCAATAATAAGAAGTGAGAAAAGAATCACAGTGGAATAAATTTATAAGTCCAAATGTTTATAAGAAAGTCAGTCAAACAACATGACGATTATTGGAGAAGCAACATTAACATACGAGGAACTAAACACTAATGAAAATAGAAGCATGTCTAAACTCAAAATTAATACCAATCACATCGGAACCAAGGATATATTAACTCCTGGCCATTTTTTAACTGGAGAAATTTGGTCCATTACAAAAAACAAACACCATTGAAGAGAATTAACAAGATGGAAAAAAAAAGACTTTTAAAAGGTCAAGAATATTTAAATCTGCAGCAAATACAAATGGAAACAAAGCAAAAAAATGGTAAACGACATAGTGTTAGTAAAGGACGAAATTTACAGCTTGGCCATTAGAAAAGTAAAAAGTATAAGCAGCAGATCATTTCGCATCGTAACAAGCAAACCAGATGGTAAAACAAGAAAGGCATATTAATTATATACATCCCCAAAAAAAACGAGCACGAAGAATCCGGAAGAAACAAAGAATCACGTACTCAATAGTTGGTTAACAATGTTAACGTTAAACAATTTTCGATAACATCCAGATATCTAGAATAAATGCCAAATCGGAAGAGGTACAATCGATCTACAATTCAACACAATTTTTGAAGAATATAGAAGCAAAAGCTACAATTTTGACAAGGGCCGGCAAGCCAAAATATCAGAAGAAATACATTGCAAGGATGGCTCATCACACAAGTGAATTAAGTAAACAACCAAAATGGTTACAAGAAGGAAACAAAATCCAAAGAAAGAAAAATTAACATTCTCACATCTTTTAGTAAATGATAGTAAGACAAGACATCACGTTAAACCAAATGGCATCATCAAATCTCATCAGAGTGCTTAGTTAAACAAAACAAAATTTAAGTCCCACGTCAGGATATGTATTAGTAGTTAAATTATCACAAACCAGTAAATAAACATGGCAGATACAATAACACAAAACTTTAAGCACTAAAGGAAACCATACTAAAGGCAAAGATCAAAATGACAAAAAGAAGAAGAAAAAACAAGATGTAATCAACAATAAAAATAATCACATTCCAGAATAAAAGTCTTGCAATACTACTAGAGTAAAGCAATTAGGCATACAACAACAAGAATACGTCGAAAGAAAAAACCCAAGGAAACAGAAGAAGAAAGATTCCAGATGGAACAATTTACCCTAACATGTGGGCAGAATGTTCAATCTGCAAAAACATGAATTGGGTCAGGATGTTTAATCTAAAACAGGGTATTTTAATAATGTTAATTTTTAATTTTATATTTAGTAAAAGTTGAGAAAATAAGTAGAATTAAAATTGAAATGTAAAACGAATCGTAAGCAAAACTGAATATAGAGCAGGTTAATTATTGCGACAATTGTGCTGATACAAAAGTGTGAATTGAAATTACATACACTATGTGCATTTTAACTAGTAAGCACAAAAAGGCGCTTAAATGAATAAAACATGACCTAACTAGGTCAAACAATAAAATACGTCATGTAAAAAGTTGTATATAAAGTGTAAATAATATCAAATAAATCAGTCTTTGAATGAATCTCATCTTTTATTCAATTACTCAACAGGGTTGTGAGGTCTAGTCTACAATTGGTACGAGTGACGGCGTACCCCTCACATTAAACCCCAACTACTCAATCTCTCTAATCAGAGAATTGAACAACCACCAATAAAACCCAGTTTATAAAATAAATACGTAATTGCACAAGTACATTAATAAACCAGAAAACAAAAAAAAACAATAAAAGGGTTAAATATATAACAAAATACCATTAAATCAGGTCAAAGTGCGTACAAAATTATAACAGTAAGAGAAAAACAAAATAAATAAAAAACAGTTTAATTATACATAAACACAATCAAAAAATCATGTAGTCACACCCACAATTATGTGACACATAATCAGAATAAAAATCGTAATACCAAACATGTGGCCAAACATGTGCCCTTTAAAACCAATCATGCCCGTCTTTAAGTAAATAAGCACATAAGACAATAAGGCAAATTACGGTACATATAAAATACTACAGTAAAATTGCACAGGTAATAATAAGGTAAATGCAAGGACAATAGAAAATAGACAAGGGATTTACACGTACACAATTGATTAGTGACTACTAAGACACAAAATACATACGTAAAATTACAATAAATGACATATAAAGAGAAATTAGTTCGCAGGCAAACAATTCTACTTAACAAACAGACACGAAAGAACTCATTAAACAAAGTCTTACAAGGTAAGTTGTAAATAGATCATAACATTGTGACCGATATATAAGGTTGAGTACGTTAGAAAAATACAGCGCTCCTTTCGCAGGTTACCCATTAATCTATATAACAATAAAAACAAAATTCGAGGTGTTTAAAGGTCATATGGACCCAGGAGTATGTACACACTCGGCAATTGTCTGTTACAATTAATAACGAAGCGCTATCCTGTACCCGTTCGCCTCTACGCAATATATATATATATATATATATATATATATATATATATATATATTGAGATGTTTAGAAAGAGGTAATAGAAGTATCGGACAGCTTACATGACATTTGGGTCATAAAAAGGGGTAATTTCTAGCTCGATATAAGTGTGAGACACAATTTTACATAAATCTGGTTCACGATGTGTTTAAAATAAATTTATTTGGTATAAATTGATCTGAATATCATTTGCTAAGTTTGGTTTCATCATAAAAAGCAATTTGCTGCTACCAAAATTGTCAAGAATGTTAAATATCACCATTTTCGTAGAGTCATTTTAGTAGTGCAATTTTACAATAAATCAATTTTTCAAAGGTAATTTGGCAAGTAGACATTTTACAGGTGTTTAAACATGGACTATATAGTTAGGATTAGGTTAGGGATAGTGTATGTTTAGTTTTTAAAGGCAGGAAATACAAAAATTTAGTAAAAGGGTTATATTATGGACAGTATAGACAATTTTCGCACATAGTTTTGTAAGCGAATTAGTGACAAAAATATTAATATATGATTCACAAGAAGAAAAACAGTTAGAACATTATGGCATACAGACATTTATAGTGCCGTACATTTTATAGTGAAAAATTCCTAAAAGAGTGTTAGACGATGAGACTTTTGCAATGCAAGACTAAATAACATTATGCATTGCAAATAAGTAGTGAGAACAATAAAGACAGGTTGTACAAACCTTAAACATAACATTTTAAGTGCTAAAAACATTTTTTAATATGAATTTATTTCATATTTAAATTTAAGTATGGTTACGTTGTAAATTTTAGATTTTTCACATAATTTTATACTTTTTCCACATTATTAGATTTAGTTTTTGCTCTTAAAGCAAATAATAGATGTTCTTTCACAATATAAATAAGTTTTTATAAGGATACAGCGTTTTTATCCGCAAAATTGCTAAATCTCAGTGAATTCTAGACAAATTTACAAAAGCTTAAAATTTCATTAAATTAAATGTTTCGAACATAAAGATATGTTTCTCATGTAAATTGTCCTCAGAATTCCATTTTCGCAAGTAATTTTAGTGTAGCTTGTAAGTGTAAATAGTTAATAGCTTATTTTGATTAGATTAAGTTGTTTCGTTTATTAGTGGTAGGAATTATTGCTTATTAGGTGTCCTTTATTCGAAATTTCACATAGTTTTCATTTCTGTTTTTAAATTTCATTTCCGACCATGTATAAGAAAGTTACGGCCAAAATTCCATTTATGTACAATTCTTAATTTTGATTATCCAATCACATCCATTGTAAATTTTGCAATATGGCTGTAAAAATTGAAATTTCTGTAGCAACCAGAAACCTATAAAAGCAAGCGCTCAGGAAATCACTCTCTCTAGAATTTGTTCAAAAGTATAAAAAGTGAAAACAGTGTTGTAAAATTTGGTAATTACATAACCTAATTTATTATCGTCGAGAAAGTTTACGTTACGAATAATTTCGAGAGCACTTGTTTTTATATCTTCGGTTAAATATAAATAGTTCGGTCACCGATACCTGTCGTTTAATTAAAATATTTTGTACGATTAATTGATGTTACGATTTTGTGAAAATTTGTTTTCGTGTTTTCCAATTTAAAATAATTTCATTTACCAAATTAAATTCCATTTTTATTTGGTGAAAGTTGTTTATTTCTCCGGACAATTCCTTTTTAAATAAATATTATTTTATTTCGGTAACTAAAATAAAAGTGTGTTAATAAAAATCTTGGATACTAAAAATACATTTTAAACGATATCACTCATAAAGATTTAAAACCATTTTAAATAAAAGTTACCGTTAGTAAATAAGTGTTTGAGTTTGCCGTTTTGGAAAGAAAACATCTGAAGCCTGGAAGTTGGTGTCTTCGAGAACCGAGATAGCAGTTGGGTATTGGTAACAACTAGCTGAGTGAACATTGCCTGTATCCAGCTGAAGTATTTGAAGACATCATTCAATCAACAGGAAGGACTGTATATGAGAGTTTTAAATTTTATAACCCTGTTCATTGTTAATTTCCTGCAATTTATTTTTGTTATTGTTTTGGTTAAGAATTTTAAAATTATTTACTTGTGTAAACACCTGTAAAGCTAATAATTTCCTTTTCTTTTTCCAAATTTTCATTTTAATCCAAACATTAAAATTTTCTAAATTAATATTGACATCTTTTGACAGCTTTACTTAAGTTCATCAACGCATGTGTTTGAAAGCAAATAGTATTCAGAGCAAATTTTATACTCTAAATTTAATTACATACAGGATATTTCTTATACTTTAAAAATTTTTATCTTCAACTAAATCCCTGAACTCTTTCCCCATATGAGATTAATCTTATATTAATAAATTAATAATTTAGCATCAATATATATATATATATATATATATATATATATATATATATATATATATATATATCAACAAACAACAATGCTAATTCACCCAGTGAGAGTGAGGAAGCCCTGTACTGTCTTTTATTTTAACAGATTTCCGCTTAACGAGTCCGCCTGACAATGAGATGCCTTTGCAAGGCAATGTTTGATTTTTAATTAAGTTACATAGGCTTGTAAAATGATTTGCTGCTGGCTTTCATTTATATAAAAATATCTACTTACACATGAATATATTCCCTTTAGTTAAACAGTTTACCACCAACACGACGAGTTAAGATACGCGGTTTAAAACTCGGCGCCGAGACGATTAATTACAGATTAATTATTGCAAAAATTTACATTAAAGCATAGCAAAAATAAAAGAAGGAATTAGCGTTTTAGTTTTGCTAAAAGGTACACGACAAAATATATTTAGACCGCACGGTTTACAACGGGAGTTTCTAATTAAAACAATAAAAGCAATCCAGCTCGATCAAAATTCCAACAGCAACTGACTTCCCCTCGGGTTTCCAACTAACCATGTCTTCTTCCGAAAATCAGCTCCCGTTTTTAAAAGTAATAAAAAACAAGAAACATTAATTTACGTTGAAACAGTATTATATTAATTGCACGACATCTTAATTGTAAAAATATGCATTCTTCTGTAACAAGCGCTACATTTAGGTCTCAAGTTTCAACGCACCAAACAAAGATCTGTTTGGATTCGCGCTGTTCCGCCGTAGTGAATTATTAAATCGGTGACATTTTTACATCAAGAGCGCGCGTATAGAAATTTTCAACAATTCGTTTCGACAGAAGACCTGTTTTTCTACCTTAATATATTTGAGTACAAACATTTCCACATTTCTTACTTAAAAGTACATAAAATAAATTATTCGGAAAACTTTAGCAAATTACGACGTATTATCGCGGTAACAATGGCGATTTGACGAACGTTTATTACAATAATAAAATTTTTGCGGTCCGCTACCTACAAGTTTAAAGCCTTCCCAATCGGTTAATTTATTGGTTAATGTTGGGTTAGCCTCTCTTGTTTATATGTTTTCCCTTACTATCATCTATCATCAAGATATGTAAATGGTCAGACACTAGAACCTCAAAGTGTTGTTATCCAGAAGATCTGGGATTTTCTCGGTATCGGTTGGTCTATAAGTGGGTTTAGCCGTTGAGTGCCAATTACCATTACGGTCTATGATTGCATGGTGGAGATTTTTGCCCTTAGTTGTCGTTAACTTCGCTCCCCAGTGCCTATTTTTTGCATTTAAGTCTGCCCCTAGGGTTTGAAGAAAGTTTATACATTCTTCTTTTTGAGGTTGTGTGGAGGTAGAAAATATACTGCTGCTATAGTAATCAAATACTTTTGTGCTTTGATACTATATTAGCAGCTTATATTGCCTCTGTCTTATATTTTTCTTTTTCATAATTAATTATTCTGTTTTTAATTATAACAGCTGCTCCTCCTCTAGCTGCGTTCTGTAAATGTAAGGCGCGATAAACCTGATAGCCTCTCAAATTAATATGTTTCTATTGTGAAATGTGTCTCCGAAATTAGACATATGTCGATATTTTCAGTTTGCAATATAACTAATAAGTCACGCTGATGCTGCCAAAGTCCGTTGACGTTCCATTCTAGTGTTAGTCATGGCTAATGTTTAGTTTGAATATTAATAATATTTCTAGTTCAGTTAATGTTTGTAGAATTGTTTTGTCAAATATTTCTTGTTTTTTTTCCTGCTCTTCCATCTGTTTCATAATCCGCGGGAGTATTAATGTTGAAGTATCGGTGCTAGACTAATTTTTATCCATGTGGTTTTGATAAGGTTCATTCTTTGTCATTTTAGTTTAAGTTATATTTTCCTCTACATGTTTATGATCTATAGGTTTAAGATCAGCATATTCTATGTGAATTTCTTGTCCTGCTTGGAGTATCTTGAACAATTTTTTGTTTCTTAGCTTTTGAAGAGTTATTGGACATCCTCAATAATTGGCTGGGTGTTCCCCTCCACAATGAGTACGCTGAGGTTTCGTATTCTCTTGTTTTTGCAGTTTTTTGTGTTGTATTTACCTGTCCATTTATGCACCTGCCTTTCCCCAGTAGTTTTAAGTATGTCCATATTCTTAACAACTTTTACATTGCTGTAATAGCTTGGGTTTTTTTAAATCTTCGATCTCCACTTTCATGTATAGCATTTCGTTGATATTATATATTTTTTTTAATATCTTCATCGTTATTGAACGATAGCTCGTAGAGGGGCAGTGGTGTTTTAGTTTTCCATTTAACAACTGCATCACTTTAGTTTCACATGTCTGAGTAGCTTTCTTACGACGACTTAATCGGTCTCGTTTGTTTATTTTCGAATGAGTACCATTCGAGCTCTGTGCTGTTGAGAAGATTTATATTGCCAAGTTGACATAGTCCCGTGGTACTTTACAAAACGATTGGCACCACCGCAAAGAGGTGACAATGAAGTAGCGTATTCCGTCATTTATATTTTTGCACGATTGAAAATTTTTTTTATTTACAATATTCGGTAGGATATGTTTACCGGTTGATAGGTTCAATACGTCAGTAAGTAAATACTTACCAACGTGTTCTACTTACCGACGTCTGAACTAAACGCTATTAAATATTTGACAAGTTAAACTTGCCGCGAAGTATGAACGTCACTTTTGACTTTGCGTTTAAATATTTAGTAGAAATTAATTTATTTGAATTGAATTTAACACGTATGAGGTGTACAGATTAAGAAACAAAGAACCGAAGGAGGAAGTGAGAATAAGTAAAGAGGAAGTGATGGCTGTGGAAGGAGAGAAAATGCAGAATGATTTTGAGGGAAACAAAAAACTCTTCTGGAAATGGGTCAAAAATACAAAACGTGGTCCAAAACACAACGCTGTAGGAGTGATGAATATTAGCAACGAAATAGTATGGGACGATTGTGAAGTGAGAAAATGCTGGCAAGAATATTTCGGAAAGCGGTACGGTAGTGAGGAAAGTAAGACTCAATGGTTAAATAAGGAGAATATAGAAGGAATGATGAATGAAACTGAGAAGGATATTGGAATAAATGAGGTAAAGAAAACGGTAGCAAGGTTGAAAAACAGCAAGGAGCATGCGTAGATGAAATCACTGGTGAAATTCTCAAGTATGGTGATCCAAAGCTTATACGAAGATTATGTGAATTATTCAATGTATGCCTTATGTGTGGAAAAGTGCCGAGGGATTGGAACAGCGCGATCATTATACTACTGTATAAGGGTAAGGGGAACAAGAGTGATTGTAAGAACTACAGAGGAATAAGCTTGCTCAGCGTTCCTGGTAAAGTTTTTGGAAGAATACTGATTGATAGAGTACGAGAAACTACACAAACTAAGATTTGGGATGTGCGAGGTGGCTTCATGCCAGGGAGATGATGTGTCCATCAGATGGTTGCTCTCCAGTATATGATCGAAAAGTGTTTAAAGGTAAAAAGGAAGTTGTACTGTGCGTTTGTAGATCTGGAGAAAGCATATGACAGAGTGAATAGGGAGAGCCTGTGGGAAATATTAAATCAATATGGCGTAAATAAAGGTCTAATAAATGGAATAAGGGCAGTATACAACGGTAGTCGGGCATGTGTTAGGGCGATAGGACGTGTGAGTGAATACTTCAATATTGAGCAAGGAGTGCGACAAAGCTGTGTGATGTCACTGGTTGTTCAATGTATACATTGATAAATGTGTTAGACAAGCATGAACCGATATAAATGGTGTAATGGTTGGTGACGTAAATGTACGACTTCTGGTGTATGCAGATGACAGTCTTATTAAGTGACAGTGCGGATGAGTTGGAAACCGCTCTGAGGAAGTTTGATACAGTCTATGCGAGCATGGACATAAAGGTAAACGTTAACAAAACTAAGAATGTGGTGTTCAATCGGGAAGGTGGAAAGGTGAGTAGAGTATTTACTCTGCAAGATGAAATTGTGGAGCAAGTGGACGAGCTGGTATATCTCGGTAGAACGTTTACTGTAGATGGTACAATGGAGGGCGAGATTGGACGAAGGGTCACTGATGGAAGGAAAGTGATTGGAAGTAGGTGTACGATAATGAGAAATGAAAGCATGAGCCTAGCTGCCAAACGAGCAATCTATAATGGTGTATTCGTCCCGTCAGTACTGTATGGAAGTGAGACATGGGTACGTCAAAAAAAGCACGGAAGAAAAATAAATGCCGTGGGTATGAGATTCCTGAGAAGCGCATATGGTAAAACCAGAAGGGACAAGATAAAAAATGAATGCATAATGACGGAGTGTGGTGAGGAAAAGTCGATGATGGATGGATATAAAAGTAGTACATTACTTGGTTTGGTCACATTGAGAGAATGAACAACGCAAGATTAACGAAACAAATATATGTGGGTTAGGTTAGCGGAAAAGCCGGGCCTGGTAGGCCGCGTAAAACTTGACTGAATGTAGTAGAATCTATGATAAAGGAAAAAAGGAAAGTTAAGTTAAGTTAAGTTGTTAAGTTAGTTAGTTGTAGTTGTTAAGTTAGTTTAAGTTAAGTTAAGTTAAGTTAAGTTGTTAAGTTAAGTTAGTTGTTGTGCTAAGCTAAGCTTAAGTTAAGTTAAGTTAAGTTAAGTTAAGTTAAGTTGTAAGTTAAGTTGTTAGTTAAGTTGTTAAGTTAAGTTAGTTAGTTAAGTTAAGTTTAGTTAGTTAGTAAGTTAGTTAAGTTAAGTTGTTAAGTGTTGTTAATATGTCAGTTAAGTTAATATAGTTAATTTAATACGATCGTGCAAAAAACAGTATAAGCATCACGCACGTTAAGGGTTGTACCGCTCTCAAGGAAAAATTGACATTGCCGTCGACCGGTGAACGTCCCTTACTGTTCTTGATACTTAATATACTGTTGTGGCCAATTGTTGTTATATTAGAGCATTTTCTATTATTTATCTTAACGGTATTCAAGCAAAATACGTACTTTGTATAAGAAATTCATTACCTCTCATGTATGATTTAGAAAAGGGCTCGGCTTATCCTGATCTACAAAAAGTGTTGCGATACACTTATTAATATTACACGAATTTTAAAGAAACAAAAGAAAGTGGTTAAATGAAGGATTGCTATTACTATTTTATTAAAAAGGACACTTATCAAATTAATATTTCCCATAATTTTTCTAATACCTAATTGCTTTAAATAATTTGTTGCGACTTTACGTATGTATTTTAACACCTTGCACAAACTAGAGTGTTGCTGCAACGTACTGCTTCAAACATCCTATGTAAGTATATGTCAGAGATCGTGTCAATCGTTTAAAATCATATAATGGTTTGTAAAATATTGTCATTATATGTCACTCACTAATGTAACCTCTTTCGTAATACACCGCCATGTACTACGTTCATAAAGAAAAGAAGCAATGTTGAACAAACAACCATAATAACCTGTCAGATATAACTTTATAGACATGTAGATCCTAACTTAAAAACAAAATTCCCAAGCCGCCCACTTCTATAAAAATATGAATAATACAGTTTAAGCATTTTCTACCTTATTTAATTAATTTTTAGACAGCCTTTATTAAAAATACTATAAAGAAAAGTTGTGTAGAATTAAATTTTCTTTAAAAAATACGTTTACACATTTTTATATAGAATTTATCGTTATTCAGATATTGAACAAATTGAACAAACGAAGCGAAGGACTAAATTTAAATAGTTCATTAATTTTACATATAATCGGTACACAATTTTGTATTAACTACATAATAAATATTTTCAACTAGTTTTAAGGTATATCGCTTCCATACTATAGCGTTACAACGTAAGTTATTTATCAATAGCTGCTAATCCTATAACAATGTGACGTACGTGTTGTTGAGTTCTAAGATCATAGGCGTGTGTAGCGTTCCCCAGATACCCTATCTTGGAAAGTGTAATTTGAACTTTTTACAATAATGCAAATTCAAGAACAAAACAATCGCTAAGTGATTTATCTTGACTTTACTGACAATGATGTTGCTATTAATCAAATTAATTGCTTGCCTTATATGGACTTTCCTGACAATAATTAAAAGGTTAGAATTTATTTGCAAGTCTGATATTTAATTACTCGCAAACCTCAAATCTGATCAAACGAAGTGACCGTCAAGTGGTAGGTACGCTGTGTAATTTGAATTAGATAGGCTGGATGAGGTAAGCGTTGCATCATGAGGGGCAGGTAAACCATGAAACTACTCAAATTAAAATTAACGAGCTTTGCGCAATGGTGGTTCAGCCCGTTAATATACTATTGTGGAAAGAACCGCCAATAAAACCCACTTTATTCATAAATAAGTAATTGCACAAGTAAATTAATAAATCAAATAACGCAAAAAAAATGAAAGGGTTAAATATATAACAAAACACCATTAAATCAAGTTAAAGTGCGTATAAAACTATAACATTAAGAGAAAATTAATAAAAAGCAGTTTATTTACACAGAAACACAATGATAAAAAACCATGTAGTCACACCCACAATTGTGTCATAAATAATCAAAATAAAAATCATAATACCAAACATGTGGCCCTTTAAAACCAATCATGCCGGTCTTTAATTAAATAAGCACATAAAACAATAAAGCAAATTACGGTACATATAAAATACAACAATAGTAAAATTGCACAGTTGATAATAAGGTAAAGTCATGGACAAAAGAAAATAGACAAGGAATTTGACCTACTTCATTGTTTAGTGACTACTAAGGTACAAAATACATACGGAAACTTACTGTGAAATATGTATAAAGAGAAATTAGTTCGCAGGCAAACAATTCTACTTAAACAAACTGAATAAAAAAACACTCATTAAAGCAAAGCCTTACAAGGATAAGTTATAATTAGATCCTAACATCGTGACCAATATATAAGTTTGAGTGTGTTAGAAAAATACAGCGCCCCTTTCTCAGGTCACACATTCATCTATACAACAATAAAAACAATAAAAATAAAATTCGAGGTGTTTAATGGTTATCTGGTCCCGGGAGTGTGTACCCACTTAGCGAGTGCCTTTTAAAATTAATAATCAGCGGTATCATATACAAGTTCATCAGACTACCTCTATACAAATATAAATACAAACAACAAACAACAATACTAAGTCACATAAATACCAGAGTCTGGGAGCCCTGTGCTGACTTTTATTTCAGCAGATTTCAGCTTAATGATCCCGTGTGCGAATAAGATACCTTTGAATAGCAATGCTTGATTTTTAATAGGTTACGTAGGCTTGTAAAATGATTTGCTGCGAGCTTTGATTTATATAAAAATATTTACTGACAGTAGAATATATATTCCTTTAATTGATGACAGACACAAATCGTTAACATACGCGGTTTAACTTCAAAAAGGGTTACTGTTATTTATAGATTAACATTTCAAAAACAAATTACAACTAACCCCCGAAGGAAAAGACAACTTAGCGTTGACGAATTCAAAAGAAAATGTACACGCAAGAAATATTTTAAAGACAAACTGTTTACAATGAAGGTATTTAATTAACCAAAAATGGATCTGGATCGATTGACACGAAAAGTGATAAAAAAACAACAAATATTAATTTACGTTAGAACAATTTCATATTAATTATTTCACATCTTAATTTTAAAAACATGCATTCGTCAGTAACAAACCCTACATTTAATTATTGTAAGTTTTTGTTATGAACGAATAAGTTCAAAGGTAAATATGTAATTAAAAATTATTATTAATTTTATTTATGTATTTAATAAAATTAATAACCCTACATTTAGGTCTCGAGTTTCCAAGTACTAAACAAAGACGTCTTTGATTGCAGTGTGTACCGTTAGTAATTAATTACTAACTAGTGACATCAAGAATGTACGCATAAGAATTTCCATTGATTCGTTACGCCCCTTCAGTAAAGCAGTTTTTAAGCGTACACCTGCTACTTAAACCCCAACAAGTGTTTTTCAACCCTTAGCAAATATCGGTTACATACAATACCACATTCCTTACATAAAAATGTATAAATAAAATATTCCGAAAACATTAGCAAATGACGACGTATTATCAAGATATTTAAAATCCACTAACTATCTTTTTTATCGTGGTAACAATGGCGATTTGTCAAACGTTTATTACAATAATAAAATTTTCGCGGTCCGCTACCACACATGTGCAAGGGTTCTGCAGACAAACAAATGTCGATTGCAATGTTTTGTTGAAAGCTTAACCAAAAGTGATTTTAAAGATAACATTGTAATATATCATTTAATTATAAAATACTTCGTTAGAAATCATTTTATAAAGTTTTTAAATTTGAGGCAAGGCAACAATTATTATATAATAGTACACATCAGAAATACAGTTATTCTGAAAATTCATCTGTTTCTTCGGAAGAACTATCATTTGGCCCTATTAAACTTACGATAGGCTCTCCAGCAACTGCTATCATGTTGTCAAGTTGCCACATTTCTTGTTCCTCTTTCATTACGTGTTTTATACACTTTTTCCATTTTTCCGCATTCACCTCACTTAAGGAAGTCATTAATTTAAACGTGGTATTATTTTTCTCTACTGCAACTTTAACCTGCGCCCATGTTAATTCAGTAGCGTTCAATTCGCAATGGTAGGGCGGTAAGCGTAGAACAAAATATCACGTTTTGCTGCCATCTCGTCAGCTGCATATCTTTTAATCTTTGTCTTGACACCTTGTACTAGGCTTAAGCAATATTTTTTGAGGGAACCCATTTCATTATAGCACCTTTCTTCCAGGAAGTTGTAGGTAAACGTTCGATTAGTCTGGAATGGTATCTGGCATTGTCCATAACAATTACGGCACCCTTTGGTATTAAATCTAACATTTGTTCAAAATATTCCTCAAAAACATCCGCATTCTAGTCCTCGTGGTAATCACCGGTATTTTGCGACTCAAATAGTAGTAAACCTCCCTCTATAAAGCCTTCTTCACTTCCTATTTGCTATTAGCAATTGTGATATATACGGAATTGACAATCCAAACAATCAATAATTACCTAATCAACCACGAAATTCTTTTAATCAGTAAACAGAAAAATTATATTACAAATAAATAATATCCTCGTCCTTTCCCAACTTTTAATTAGTATTAATTAATTTCTTTATGACATACCTAATCAATATTACTTCAGTTTTATACTTTTTATCATAAAACAACCCAACGCTACTGGCATCTGCCAAATATGTTGATTTATTCCTTCGCTTCGTTTCTGGACAGACTATAACACCTAAATTCTACCCTAGGAATTTCTTGCTGCTTAATTACGCGTATTAAAAAATTGGAAAGAACGTAATTAATCGATATGTTTAAGGTCTATATGTTGGTACTTTTATTACTTTGAAATATACGACCGTATCAGAAATATTTGATAAATATCAAAACAGCCCCCTTTCCCCCGCTGAATTTTCCCAAATTCAACCATCTAGAGGAGAAATGAAAACAAGCTTAAATAGAAAATTTTAAGTACGTGGGTATTTTCGTTCTCATACATCCACACATACAGACATCATGGCCGCTTTTGCCGAAACTTGCCCAAACGTTGTAAAATGAGCCCATAACTCGATTTAGCTTCAAAAATAGTGCTGATGGCATGCAGATTTTAAACACCGTCGAAAAACCACTAAAGACGCGGAGCGCCCAGGTCGTCCAATTAAGGTAGCTACACACGAAAGCGTCCAAAAAATTGTGATTATTGTCGATCATAAAGTTACAAGAGATATCGGACATCCTAAAGATACCAAAAGGTAAATTCGTGTAATAAGTATATTTTATAGGTACATTTACAAAAAATTACACTATAACTTATACACCGTGTCCAAGATAAGGATTCCCACTATGGGGATCTCGGAAACGGTAAGAGATGGAAGGTCGGTTAAATGGAGTAAAAGTTACGCATTTGAGAGGATGTCTTTATGGTCTTTGTAGAACTCGAATATCTCTTTTAATTTTTGAGATATTTAAAAAAATTGAATTTTCTGATTTTCGTTTTTATTTTTTTCTGATCTTATTTGAAAAGCTACCAAGAAAAGAAGAGCACATTTTCATTGCTACTTTTCTAGCTCTACTTAATGCTGTTATTCAATTTGTGATACAACGTTTCGTTCGTTAGCAACCATCATCAACTTTATTTTTTAAATACACGAAAACATTATTTTGCCATATTTAAATTCTCTCCTTCATTCTGATTTCAACGATATATCACACTTTATATTTTTGATACGTTTCGGGTGAGAAAATTCATATTCGATGTAAAATATTGAAAACGTACAGTTAAAACTAATACTAGAAACATTAGAGAACTGTAAAATTATTATAAAACAATGTTTTCTCATTTTCTAATGCCTGTTGCAAATATAATAATTCACAAGTACGTATTTAGAGAAAATACTATTAATTAAACAGTTAAAATACATCTTCCGTCGTACTGATGCATTTGATAAAAATAAGTTGACTTTGCACTTTGTTTACCTACCTGTCATAAATGATTGTTGTCCGTATTACGTTTGTTTGGTGGTCTTTGAGTTAATAACATATTGTGTTTACCTAAAAACAATATGGTAGGAGTACATTTTTCAAATAATGAAAAATTCGATATACATGCTGACGTGTTACATTTTGTGTCAACGTAATTGTTCCGAAGCCGAAATAATGTATTTAAACAAATATCCAGAGAGGCGTCAACCTCACAAAAGAACTTTTCGCACATTAGCAGTTAATCTAAAAGAATATGGTGCGTTCAAAAAACCTGTAAAATCTCGCAAAAAACCTTGCAATGAAGAAAAAGCCAATACTGTTTTATTAGCTGTAACGGAAAATCTAGAGGTTTCTACTAGGAAAATTGAAGAGGCAACTGGCATAGCCCATTCCACAGCTCATTATGTTCTAAAGAAGGAGAAAGTACATCCATATAAATTTAAAATTTGCCAAGGACTTCGACCAGGTGACAATGAATATTTTCCGAATAAAATAATATGGTCCGATGAAAGTATGGTTAATAATAGTGTAATTTTTAATCGTGAAAATGCTCATTATTGGGCAAGAGTAAATCCACGTCTGTAGAAAACGGCCAAACACCAACACCATTTCGGATTTAATATGTGGGCTGCTATATTCCGTACTCGGTCCTTTCATTTGCCACGAGTCCTTAAATCTAAACGTTACAAAATTTTACTCCAAAATGAATTAGAGACAGCTTTGAATGATTTGCTTTTCCAAGAAGTTGAAGGTTGTTGGTTTATGCAGGACGGTACACCAGCACATAATTCCAGAGTTGTCAGAGAATACCAGTCTGTTAGATTTCCAGAAAGATGTATTGGCACTCATACAAATGTACTGTGGCCAGCCCGTTCTCCAGATATAACACCTTAGGATTTTTTTCTTTGGGGATACATTAAAAATTACACTTATGGAAACGATATTGAAAACGAAGAAATTTTACAAAGATTAGTTCTCGAAGCGTTTGCTAGTATAACTCCTCAAATGCTGAAGAATGTTTTAGCTGCTACAGTTAGAAGATGCTATTTATGTTTAGAGAATAACGGGGATCTTTTGTGAGTTTATTAACCTTTAAAATAAATTTGTTTTTTATTTGTCTATCATTTAAAATTGCAAAACATAATTTTATAATAATTTTACGGTTTTCTAATGTTCTAGTATTAGTTTTAACTGTACGTTTTCGATGTTTTACGAATTTTCTCATCCGAAACGTATCAAAAATATAAAGTGTGATATATCGTTGAATTCAGAATCAAGGAGAGAAATTGAGTATGTCAAAAATAATTTATTCGTGTATTTAAAAAATAAAGTTGATAATGGTTGCTAACAAATGAAACGTTGTATCAAAAATTGATTAACAGCATTAAGTAGAGCCAGAAAAGTGGCAATGAAAATGTGCTCTTCTTTTCTTGGTACCTCTTCAAATAAGGTCAGAAAAAAATAAAAACGAAAATCAGAAAATTCAATTTTTTCAAATATCTCAAGAACTACAAAGACCATAAATACATCTCTCAAATGCGTAACATTTGTTCCATTTAACCGACCTTCCATCTCTTACCGTTTCCGAGATCCCCATAGTGGGCATCCTTATCTTGGACACGGTGTATATCAAAAGTAAGATTATGTTATGGTAATTCAAACCAGTTGAAATCTAAATTTTTTCAATTATTTTTACCCGCATTGATGTTTATTATTACAGGTAAACAGACGCTGTTGTGTGAATTAACTTATTGTTTACAAATGCCAGTTAGAATTTTTCTCGCTAACCAAATGTCCCCTCTCTGAACTTAAAATCGCAGCATAATTTAAGGAGTTAGTTACAAATAATATTACACTTAAATGAGTTTATAATTAAAACAATATGTATAATTTTATTGTAAATAGAATAGATAGTTTCACTAACATAACCTGTTTTACTTGAAGTTCGGCATTTAGGGTTCCGACAGTAACCTTGTTTTTCTATAAAGACAATAAATTTATTTATAGGTAATTAAACAAAAAGTTATCCGTTACTCTGCGCATACAAATCATACAAAGTATTTCTAATTCTCAGCTTTACACAATTCCGTAAATCAACTGATTTTGCTTTTTTTGCGAGGTTGTTTCTTTCCACGACTACGCAAAATGGGATTAATTGCACTGCGTGCTTTAATCCTTGTCACTGTGCGCACACTAATTTTCAAAGCATCTGCTACTGGCTAAATAAGAACAATGTAATTCGTTGTGTGAAATTATTTATATATACTGTACCTCTTGCACTGCATTTAAGTTGATTAGTGGTCCTTTTGATAATTTGATAATTTGAACAAAATAACTATAAAGAACGAGTAAATCAAAGGGCAAAACAACAACGACAGAAATAATACGAGACGGCATAAACTAAAAGAAAACGATGAGGTTATAAATAATGAATAAATTTGACAGATTGACGTCAAATGAGGATCCGTGCAAAATTAGTTGAAGCGTTGATTGAAGTCAGCTGTTGGACATACGGACATACTCACTTCTTATTATTTCACTGACGATCACCTATACGCATGTCTACTTAAAACACATGCAAACTGTATTGCCATCTTTATCATAAACATAATGATTGTTTAAAGGAATGCCGTGCATTAATTCGAAAACCTATGACGTGAACGCCCACTCTCGTGGATACAATAATATAAGTATAATCTTGGGAAACAACTGCCTGTTACTCAATTGTATGACGTTCACCTGGATCTAGTTTCTCGTTGAAATAGCATGCACTGCATGAATATAATAAATACTTATAGTTTTGTGCGATCTTCATAATGAACGAACATGTTATTGAAGGTATTTCTTAAATCTACTTTGTGTAATTCGTAGGTATTTTCGTTCTGGTATTATCGTGGATACTAACATACATCCACACATACAGACACACACACAGACATGATGGCCGATCTTGACGAAACTTGGACAAAAGTTGTAACATGAGGTAATAAGTCGATTTAACGATAGTGAAGAAACAGTCGATTGCATAACCTTCTATACCTATATATGTACATGTAGGTTGGAAGGTAAAAATGAGGTTTCTTCCGTTTCCATATCAACGCACAGAGCAGTGTGAAAGTTTATTAAATGTGGAACGGTTAAATTAATCTTGGCATATCATCAGATTTGAGGTTAGTTTGGACCGTCTAATACCAGCATACTTTTGGTGTAATAATAAAACACCCCAAATCTAGGGTGCAAATAAAAAAAATAGATTATAGCTGAAAACTATTTCTATTTGTCATAACAACACACTAAATAAATTAGTTACTTGTTTTTAGGACAAGGTTTTTTTGTGCATTGAATGCATTTAATGAAATTTAAAAAAATTACTGTCCAGAGTGAAATTCTAAGCGGTTTATTAACATTTAATGTAAGTATAGTAAATAGTTCATCGATTATTATTACTTTTGTTTAGGATTAGTGTCATGTACATTTGTATTGTTTTTTGGCCTGAATCTTTTTTAAAAATTTACCGATTTTCAATATTCAATACCAACATTAAACTTTCATTAGTTAATAGTTTAGTTTATTAAAGTAGCGATATATAGACAACTTTTGGTGTGAAATTTCTGGATCTGTTCAAGGTGATCTAAAAATAGATATGTCAAGGCCATCATATTGCATTTCTTACAAAGCTCAAATTAGAATCCGTTCATGTCAAGGTCATCAGCATCATCAGATTGTAATTCTTAGAAATCTAAAAATAGAATCAGACGGTACAATCTAAAAATAGATATTTCATCATGCTTGGAGCACTTGGAGCCAGTTAATACTTTTGGCGGGAAATTTTTGAAGCTGTTCAAGGTCAAAAAATAGATATGTCAAGGTCATTGCAATTCTTAGAAATCTAAAAATAGAATCAGTTCATGGGGAAAACATGAATGTTCCGTTTAAATTTTTGTAGCTGTTAAGGTCAAAAAAAATTAGATATGTCAAGGTGATGTTTGGAGCTGGAAAAAAAAACTTCATTATCAGTTCCATGGTCAAGGCCATCGCAATTCTTAGAATCTAAAAATAGAATCAGTTCATGGTGGGCAAGAATGTTTCAAGGTTGGTGGTTTTCAAGGATACACAGATGTATGTTATCTGGATTCTTTTTATGATTCCTACCAGAGGTTCATAGTTAAAATTATTTTGGGGTATAATTTACTCTGAATGTTATCGAAAAATGCATTTTTGTTAGTTTGAAATAAAAGAATTTTTTTATCTTGATTGTTTTTATGTACAAAATTATCTAACTTTTTATACCAGAGGTTTCATTCCTAAAATTATTTGGTATCATTATTTTTTACAGAGGAATATTATCGAAAGATTGTTATACATACATAATTAGGTACATTTAGAGCATAAAAGGCGAAATACAAAGAAAAGCCTTATTCATGATGCTGATCTTGGAGCTATTTTAAAATTAATCGACATTTCACTAGGTCACGTTGTTCAAGCAATTATTAGAATTCAAGTCAAGTTCACATGTTAATTCAGTTATTACAAGCCTTCGAAATCAATTTTCACAAGGAAAATATGCTAAAGTGTTTTAAATTGAAAAAACAGTTCTTACATGTGTGTGTGTGTGTGTGTTTTTTTTATGTTTTAAATATCAATAAGCAGCTACAATTCAATTGACAAATTATCTTTATGTATTTGATGTGCATAATTTGTTTTCAAATGTTTATGTTTTAAATATCTACAGAAAATAAAGTAGATTCATTTTTCCAAAATTACATCAAATACACACGCGCGCACACACGCACACACGCACACACGCACACACGCACACACGCACACACGCACACACGCCCACACGCACACACGCACACACGCAAATACGCACGCAAGCACGCACCCAAGCACGCACGCACGCACGTACGCACGCACCCACGCTCGCGAGAACGCGCGCGCACGCACCCACGCACGCACACATTCACGCACGCGCTACACACACGCACGCATGCACCCACGCACGCACGCATGCACTCACGCACGTACGAACGCGCGAACGCACCTATACACCCACCCACGCACGCACGCACGCGCACACACACACAGTAAATTGCACTTTATAGCAAATATGATGGATTGTTCTACATTCATACGTAATTAGTTTCATTACAGCATGAAAGGCGAAATACAAATCATATCTCGCTATGAATGCGAAAGCTTTATACCTTTGCACCTTGTTGATTTCACGTTAGCGCACAACACACACACACACACACACACACACACACACACACACACACACACACACACACACACACACACACACACACACACACAAACGTTTTACATTTTTTTTCAATGAAACTATTGTTTTTAATGAATGTGTTGTAAAGTAATGTAGTTATATAAACAATTTTAGATTCAACTAAAGAAATGTAGATTTTAATTTTTTTTCAAACAAATGAAAACGGGGTGGTATATTCTCATATTTAGAAATAAATAATGAGCAATAATTTTATGAGGATAATAGTGTCAGCTATAAAAAATGAAAGATGCAATTACATTTCACTGTACAAGTACTTATCGCAAATATTTAAAAACTTATAAATAAGCTCTAAAGATAAGCTCTTTCATGTACATTATACGGGAGTATAAAGACGTTAAAATTTTACACAAAAATTTACAAATGGAAGGTAAAAACACGCACTGAAAGGAAAGTTTTATTCATATCTCGCTATGAATGTGAAAGAATTGTATTTCGATTCTTTGATTTTCAGTTTAGTACAAAAAACGTTTTACATTTTTTTTAAACGAAACTATTCTTTTAATAATGTATCTTAAACTGACGTAGTTCTATAAATAAAGTTTCCCTTACCGAGAATTTAAGTTAACCTTGTTTGAAATAAATTCATACGTTTACTTATTTATTTATGCTTGTTTAGAAGTAAATCATTTTAATACTAAAAAAATATATCAATAACGCATTAATATTTACATTTCTAATAATTATTGCTGCCTTTTTGGGTTCTCCTTGGCAGTAAACACGATAACTAGAACTAATACTAGACACTTTATTTTTTAAATTATGAGGTTCTTTAGTATACTTTATTGATGCTGAAAGTGATTACGCGTTTTGTTCCCACATCAAATGTGTGTGTTCCGCAGTATTGTGAGAAAAGAACTCAATGCATTATCAGGCTAATTGGATAATCATTAGCATTACTTTGTTGCAGATCGAGTACTTGATCTATATAAGACATTTATTGATACTGAATGTGATTACGCGTCTTAAAATATGCTAAAGCATTTTAAATTGAAAAAACCAGTCTCTTTCATGTGTTTGTGTTTTAAATATCAATAAAAAGCTACCATTCAATTTGAAAAACACTCCTTGTGCATGTGATGTGCATAATGAGTTTTTAAAAAAGTTTATGTTTTAAATATTAATAAAAAGGTGCCATTCAACTGAAAAACAGTGTTTGTGATTTTTTAAATAGAAGTAGTAGTTGTAACTTGTACAAAATGTTCACGAGTGCTTCTAATATAAAGGTGCAACATTCACAGCGCTGTATACAATGTATTCATTTTACCCGAGAATTTAAGTTAACCTTGTTTGAAATGTATTCACACGTTCTACTTCATTTATTTACACTTGTTAAATATTTTCCACGCGCTTTGAGTTGATTATTTTTTTACCGCTTGATATCCCCATTTTTTTATTAGCGTTAGCAGATTTTTCATTTATATAACGTTAAAGTGTGAATATTCATTCATTCATTCATTATCTAGTAATAGTAGTCATGATGGCTTAAACTAATAAAAAATCCAAACTCTTAAATATATTGTTAATAAGAAAAATGTAACCCCTAACATGAAATAAAATGTTAGTATAAAGTGGACTGTAATTCTCATAAGCTTGTGCTCACATTTCTGGATACCACAACAAATATTTTTTTAAACAGCGCCAATTTAAATAATTTTAAAAAGATTTTCAAAACTCGGAAAGCTTAAAACAGTTTAACATTAATTTATTCTTTATATATTATTATGAACAATCTAAGCCTAACAAAAAAAAAACATAAACTAACACTAATTAACAAAATAAAACTAGCATAATCTTTTTACTATTACAAGAACCATCTAACCTTGCTATACGTTTTAGCATGGCTAATTGAACCAAACTCTGCAAGGTCAAAATCTATTGGTATCATAAGGGGTAGCACATTCCATCTCTAAGAAATACATGTTCAAGGTTAAAGTTTATTGATCCGAAGGGTGTCATATTACAATTCGTAGAAATCTAAACAGAAATCTGAAAATAGAATCAGTTCGTGAAAGTGGGTCAAGGTTAAGTGGTTCGTGTCTTGCCTAAATTCAGTCAAGCTCTTCATTGTCACCTTCTTGGAAATAGCAAATAAGCGTTGTTATTACTCAATTCTAACAATAGAATCAGTTCGTGGAAACAAGAAGAATGATAGGATTGTTGTCCATGCTAAAACGTATAGCAAGGTTAGATGGTTCTTGTAATAATAAAAAGATTATGCTAGTTTTTTTTTATTAATTTTTGTTAGTTTATGTTTTTTTTAGTTAGGCTTAGATTTGTAAAGAATAAATTAATGTTATATTATTTTATCATTTTCAAGTTCTGAAAATCTTTTTAAAATTGTATAAATTAGGCTGGTTAAAAAAATATTTGCTGTAGTATCCAGAAATATGAACACAAACTTATGAGAATTATATATCCATTTTATACTCAAATTTTATTTCATATTAAGGGTTACATTTTTTTTATTAACAATATATTTATGTGCTTTTTGAAAATTATTTTTTATAATCTAGTTCACTTCACCTTTAGCATTCTTGAAACGGTTAAAGGATCCTAGGAATATTTTTACCACAAGTAATAGGAGGAAAAAGAGAAACTAAACTTTTTTTTTATTCTAACATTTCAATAATTAGTTACAATGAATAATCATTCATTCATTATCTAGTATCTGTATCACGTTTCCAAAAAAATCGCTGTTAACAGCAGTAAAACAGAAATTACAAAAAAACAAACATCTAAATTGTATGAAGCATGTTTTTGCATGTTAATTATATTTTATCACATTTACCCTATAAAATTATTACAATCACTTCACAATTTTAAGAATTTAAAGAACCTTATAATTTCAAAAATAAAGTGTCTGGTATTAGTTCTAGTTATCGTTTTACTGCCAAGGAGAAGGCAAACAAAAAGGGCAGTGATAATTATTAGAAATGTAAATATTAATGCGTTATTGGTTACACAACTTTCTAAAGAAGATTTGATAAAAGAGACAGAGAGATGGAAATTTTTTTAACTAAAAGCGCTTTGGCATATTTTAGTTTTCAAAATTGATTTCTAGGACTAATAACTGAATTAACACGTGAACGTGATTCCGTCAAATTCCAAGAATTGCTTGAAATATCGATAAATTTTAAAATTGCTCCAAGATCAGCATCATGAATAATACTTTTCTTTGTATTTCACCTTTCATGTTCTAAATGAACCTAATTATGTATGTAGGACAATCTTTCGATAACATTCCCCCGTAAAAATAATGATACCAAATAGTTTTTAGAATGAAACCTCTGGTAAAAAAATTAAAAGTAAATATTATACATAAAAACAATCCAGATAAAAAAAATGTTATTTCAAACAAACAAAATGCATTTTTCGAGGGAATGAAATCATGCATTAATAAATTCAAAGGTTTTCTTTTTCGATAACATTCAGAGTAAATTATACCCCAAAATAATTTTAAGTAGGATCATTAAAATATCAAACATCTAATTTCACAACCCCTGTCACGCTAAGCTGAAGGTCCTTCATTTTTCTTTTCATTTCATAACATTCCAAATCCAGATTTCTTTAATGTCTTTAGTAAATCCTCCAACCTCTTCTTTCTTTCTCTCGTCAATACATTGTTCTCTTTGCTTTCTCCTCTTATCATGCGTACTACTTCCATTAATGCTAATTCTGATTTACTGAATCGTGCCTTTTATTATACATCTGTGTATCATTGAAAACCACCAACCTTGAAATATCCTTGCACCCCACCATGAACTGATTCTATTATTAGATTTCTAAGAACTGCGATGACCTTTACATATCTATTCTTTTTACCTTGAACACCTCAGCGCCAAAAGTTTGACCTTGAAACTGAAAACATTTTCTCCAGCTCCAAACATTACCTTGACCTTGAAGAGCTATAACCATTTTAATGAGAAATTCTTGTTTCCCCATGAACTGATTCTATTTTTAGATTTCTAAGAATTTTGATGACCTTAACATATATACTATTTTTGACCTTGAACAGCTCAAAAATTTCCCGCCGAAAGTTATAACTGGCTCCAAGAGCTCCAAACATGATGACATATCTATTTTAGATTGTATCATCTGATTCTATTTTTAGATTTGTACGAATACGATGATGCTGATGACCTTAACATGAACTAATTCTATTTTTAAATATCTAAGAATTGCAATATGATGACCTTGACATACTTATTTTTAGATCACCTTGAACAGCTCCAAAAATTTCTCGCCGAAAGTTTGAACTGGCTCCAAGAGATCCAAACATTCTCTATCTCACACCCACACCTACGATTTACATGTAAATTCTCCATATTCTCCATATACAAAGCATCACGCGAGTGACCTTGAGCTGGTCCAGAACCTACCCTATATCACTACTCATTAAGCATTCATGTTGCAAATTCATCTAATAAGAATTGTCATTTCAAATTATATACACATTTAAGATAAGATAGGTTATGTTACATTTACGTTTGCAATAACAAAAAACCTCGTTAGTCTACATACCAACATAGAAAAATTCAAATTTTCGGTTTCATAAAGTCAAACTTAGAAACACCCATTTGAGTGTCATAAAATACATATTGTAATCGCAAAATAGAAAAAAAAATTGTATGCGTGTTTTAAAACATTTCCAGAAAATTCGAGTTTTCATAATAGTTCACCCAGTACTTTCAAAAATGTTTGAAAACAACCAGACACTGCTCCTAATAAATCAAATCCAGGTGAAATAAAAACACGAAATTTTAGGCACGTCCGTGTTGTCATTCTGGTGTTATCGTGGATACTAATCCGCACACACCCACTCACCGACCGATCCACTAACACCCCCTCCCCCACAACCACCCGACCACCCTACCACACACAGGGCACAAGACACGCACGCGTACACACGTACACACGCACACACGCACACACGCATACACGCACACACACACGCACACACGTACCCACGCACATACACGCACACACGTACCCACGCACACACGCACACACGCATATACATGCACATACACGCACACACGCACACACGCACACACGCACACACGCACACACACGCACACACGCACACACACGCACACAACCACACACGCACACGCACAAACACATAGACACCCACACACACGTTCACACGCTCACGTGCTCACACGCTCCCACGCTTACACGCTCACGCTCACACTCTCACATGTTTACACGCTCACACGCGCACACGCACACACGCTTACATGCTCACACGCTCATGTCCACAACAATGCCCACGCCCACTCTCACTCTCACTCTCACTTTTACTCTCACCCTCACCCACACTCACCTCACCTCACCTCACTCCACTCACCTCACCATCACCCACTCACCTCACATCACTCCCTTCTCGCCTCACCTCATTCTCATTCTCACCTCACACTCTCTCACCTCACCTCACCTCACCTCACCTCACCTCACTCACTCTCACCTCACTGTCACCTCACCTCACCTCACCTCATTCTCACCTCACTCACCTCACCTTGGTCTCACCCTAACCTCACTCTCACTCTCACCTCATTCTCACTGTCACACTCACCTCACTTTCACCTCACGCTCACTCACTCTCACTCTCACCTCAATCTCACCTCACCTCACCTCACCTCACTCTCACTCTCACCTCACTCTCACCTTCACCTCACCTCACCTCACTCTCACCTCACTCTCACCTCACCTCACCTCACCTCACCTCACTCTCACCTCACCTCACTCACTCACTCTCACGCTCACGCTCACTCACTCTCACCTCACCTCACCTCACTCTCACCTCACCTCACCTCACCTCACCTCACTCTCACCTCACCTCACCTCACCTCACCTCTCACTCACTCACCTCACCTCATCTCACTCCTCCACCTCACTCCCTCACTCTTGGTCTCACCCTAACTCTCACTCTCACTCTACTCACTCTCACTCTCACTCTCACTCATTCTCGCTCTCACTCACACTTTCTCGCTCACACACGCACGCGCACATGCACACACACACCAACACAAACACAAACACAAACACCACTACGAACACGAACACGAACAGACACCTATATGAACACGATCACGAACACCAACAAGAACCCGAACACGATCACGAACACGAACACGAACACGAACACGAACACAAACACGAACACGAACACGAACACGAACACGAACAGAGACACCTATATGAACACGATCACGAACACCAACAAGAACCCGAACACGATCACGAACACAAACACGAACACGAACACGAACACAAACACGAACACGAACACGAACACTAACACGAGCACGAGCACGAACACGAACACGAACCCGAACGCAAAAGCGAACGCGAACGCGAACGTGAACGCGAACACAAACACGAACGCGAACATGAACTCGAACTCGAACACGTACACGAGCACGAGAACGAACACGAACACGATAACGAACACGAACTCAAACACGAACACGATCACGAACACGAGCACGATCACGAGCACGAACACGATCACGAACACGAACACGACGACGATCAAGAACTCGAACAGGAACACAAGCACGAACACGAACACGAACAGAGACACCTATATGAACACGATCACGAACACCAACAAGAACCCGAACACGATCACGAACACGAACACGAACACGAACACGAACACGAACACAAACACGAACACGAACGCGAACACGAACACGAGCACGACCACGAACACGAACCCGAACGCAAAAGCGAACGCGAACGCGAACGTGAACGCGAACACAAACACGAACGCGAACATGAACTCGAACTCGAACACGTACACGAGCACGAGAACGAACACGAACACGATCACGAACACGAACTCAAACACGAACACGATCACGAACACGAGCACGATCACGAGCACGAACACGATCACGAACACGAACACGACGACGATCAAGAACTCGAACAGGAACACAAACACGAACACGAACACGACTACAAATACGAACACTAGCACGAGCGCGATCATGAACACGAACACGAACGCGAATACGAACATGAACACGTACACAAAGACGAACACAAACACGAACACGACCATGAACACGAACATGAGCACGAACACGAACACCACCACGAACACCACCACGAACACAAGCACAAACTCTAAACATAAACACAAACACAAACACATACACAAACTAAACAAACACAAACACAAACAAGACACAAACACAAACAAAACACAAACACAAACACAAAGAACAAAAAACAAAACAAAACACAAACTACAAACAAAACAAACACAAACACAAGTCAAACACAAACACAAAGACAAACAAAACACAAACAAAACACAAACACAAACACAAACACAACACAAACAAACACAAACACAAACACAAACACAAACAAACACAACACTATAAACAAACACAAACACTAAATACAAAACACAAACAAACACAAACACAAACACAAACACAAATCAACATCACAAGCACAAGCACAAGCACAAGCACAAACACAAACACAAACACAAACACAAACACAAACGCAAACACAATCACATACACGAACACAAACACGAACACGAACACGACCACGAACACGAACAGGAACACGAACACGAACACGAACACGAACGAACACGAACACGAACACGAACACGAACACGTACACGAACACGAACACCTAAACCAACACCAACAACCACACCAACACAAACACAAACACAAACACATACTCAAACAACACAAACACAAACACAAACACAAACACAAACACAAACACAAACACAAACACAAACACAAACACAAACACAAACACAAACACAAACACAAACACAAACACAAACACAAACACAAACACAAACACAAACACAAACACAAACACAAACACAAGCACAAACGAAGACGCAGACGCAGACGCAGACGCAGACGCAGACGCAGACGCAGACGCAGACGCAGACGCAGACGCAGACGCAGACGCAGACGCAGACGCACAGACGCAGACGCAGACGCAGACGCA
Source organism: Vesta saturnalis (assembly GCA_036346205.1). Classification (NCBI taxonomy): domain Eukaryota; kingdom Metazoa; phylum Arthropoda; class Insecta; order Coleoptera; family Lampyridae; genus Vesta; species Vesta saturnalis. The sequence continues at coordinate 148,390 of JARFJB010000281.1, forward strand.
GACGCAGACGCAGACGCAAGACGCAGACGCAAACGCAGACGCAGGCGCAAGCGCAAGCGCAAGCGCAAGGGCAACCACAAGCACAAGCACAAGCACAAGCACAAGCACAAGCACAAGCACAAGCACAAGCACAAGCACAAGCACAAGCACAAGCACAAGCACAAGCACAAAGCACAAACGCACGACAAACGCAAACGCAAACTCCAACCCAAACGCAAACGCAAACGTAAACACAAACACAAGCACAAACACAGACGCAGACGCAGACGCAGACGCAGACGCAGACGCAGACGCAGACGCAGACGCAGACGCAGACGCAGACGCAGACGCAGACGCAGACGCAGACGCAGACGCAGACGCAGACGCAGACGCAGACGCAGACGCAGACGCAGACGCAGACGCAGACGCAGACGCAGACGCAGCGCAAGGCGCAAGCGCAAGCGCAACCACAAGCACAAGCACAAGCACAAGCACAAGCACAAGCACAAGCACAAGCACAAGCACAAGCACAAGCACAAGCACAAGCACAAGCACAAGCACAAGCACAAGCACAAGCCTAGCGCAAGCGCAAACGCACACGCAAACGCAAACGCAAACTCCAACCCAAACGCAAACGCATACGTAAACACAAACACAAGCACAAACACAGACGCAGACGCAGACGCAGACGCAGACGCAGACGCAGACGCAGACGCAGACGCAGACGCAGACGCAGACGCAGACGCAGACGCAGACGCAGACGCAGACGCAGACGCAGACGCAGACGCAGACGCAGACGCAGACGCAGGCGCAGACGCAGACGCAGAAGCAGGTGCAGGCGCAGGCGCAAACGCAAGCGCAAGCACAAGCACAAGCACAAGCACAAGCACAAGCACAAGCACAAGCACAAGCACAAGCACAAGCACAAGCACAAGCACAAGCACAAGCACAAGCACTAGCACAAGCACAAGCACAAGCCCAGCACAAGCGCAAACGCAACGCACACGCAAACGCAAACGCAAACGCAAACGCCAACCCAAACGCAAACACAAACACAAGCACAAACACAGACGCAGACGCAGACGCAGACGCAGACGTAGACCAGACGCAGACGCAGACGAAGAGAACGCAGAAGCAACGCAACGAAACGCAAACGCAAAACGCAAACGCAAAGAACGCAAACGAAACGCAAGCGCAAGCGCCAAGCGCGCGAAAAGACAAGCACGCACAGCAGCCGCACAAGCACGCAAAGCACGGCAAGCGCAAGCACAAACACAGCACAGGCACAGCACAACACGACAGCACAGACGAGCACGAGCACGAACAGCACCAAAGCACCACACGCACAGGCACGGCACGCACGCACCCGCACCAAGCACAAGCCAAAGCACAACGCACGCACAACACAAGCACAACAAGCACAACAGCACAAGCAAAGCACGCACAAGCAGCAGCACAGAAAAGCACAAGCACAAGCCCAGCGCAAGCGCAAGCCCGCAAACGCAAACGCAAACGCAACGCAAACGCCAACGCAAACGGAAACGCAAAAGGAAACGCAAACGCAAACGCAAACGCAAACGCAAACGCAAACGCAAACGCAAACGCAAAACGCCACAAACGAAACGCGCAAACCCAAACGCAAGCGCAACGCACGCAAAGCACCAAACAAGCACGCACAACAAGCACGCACAACACAAGCACGGCCCACAGCACGCAGCAGACGCAACCGGCCGCAAAGCACAAGCCGCACAACACGCGCACGCACGCACGCAAGACAAGCACAAGCCGAAGCAAAGCACAAGCACGCCAAGCACAAGCACGGGCACAGGCACGCACAGGCACAAGCACGCCAAAGCCCAGCCCAGCGCAAGCGCAAACGCAAACGCAAACGCAAACGCTAACGGAAACGCAAACGCAAACGCAAACCAAGCGCAAACGCAAACGCAAACGCAAACGCAAAGCAAACGAAACCAAGCGCAAACGCAAGCGCAACCAAACACGCACAAGCAGCACCCAAAGACGCACAAGCACGCACGCACGCAGCAAAGCACGCAAGCCGCAGCACAAGCACGCACCAACAAACCAAGAAACGCACGCAAACCAAAGCACCAGCAAACGCCAAGCACAAAAGCAAAGCAAAGCACGCACGCAAACCCAAACACAAGCACGCAGCAAAGCCCACAACACAAGCACGACAAGCACAAGCGCCCAGCCAAGCGCAAGCGCAAACGAAAACGCAAAAAACGCAAACGCAAACGCAAACGCAAACGCAAACGCAAACGCAAACGCAAACGCAAACGCAACGCAAACGTTGACGGAAAACGCAAACGCAACTCAAACTCAAACTCAAACTCAAACTCAAAATCAAACGAAAACAAACGCACACGCACACACACACACACACACACACACACACACACACATCCAGACATCATGGCGTATCTTGCCTAATCTGGCCAAAAGGTGTAAAATGAGTTATTTAGCGATAGTGAAAAAAATTCGATTGGATAACCTTCTATACTTGCATATGTATGTAGGTTGGAAGGCAAAAATCAAAACAGTAATAGGAGGAGTAAGTGAGGATTCAGTTTCCAATGCACTATCACAATAGCTCAATTATTAAACTTTGTTTTAATAGCTGGCATTAATACTGGTATCGTGTTTTTTGATCATTGATGATATGATTGATTGTTGCCCGCTATTAATATTTTTTCCCCTTGTACAGAACTCAACACAACGAATAACGTGACACAATAGACGAAATGTATTTATTTTGACAATTCGCTAATCTTGTAGCTGTTAAATTAACCATTTTTTTGTCTTAAAGGTAAAGCGATATGTAACTGAATGTGAGTTGTGAAAAAGAGATACCGTCGGCCCTAATGCGGTCACTCAAACAGTCACGCCACAGCTTGCAGGTATTTGTTGACATCCCTTGTCCAGTTGTAACGCATTATGTTTAACGATTTTTAGTAGTTGATAGTGGTACTTAATTTAGCTTTCTTACTTAGAATTGTTTTGTTTACGAACTGATCTCTATTATATGTAATTGATTGCAATTGTGCGAACCTGTATATGTGTTACTGAAAAATTTTATTCACGATTCACTTGTGTACTTGAAAATTCTTTGTCGGGTTTTTTTTTCTTTCTTATGTACAATTTAAACTGCACTTTATTGTTGCGGTTGCATTTTTAATTTATCTATTTAATTTTCTTGTTTATTTCATTTTATGCACTATTATTTAATTTGGTATTTTATTAATATTTGCCATCATAATTGGGTAATAGTGTAATTTTGATTTTGATTTCATCAGTATGTGATTACACTGTTTGTTTTTGTGTGTAGCTTTTTAAGAATACCGTTAATTTATTGCTTGACTGTATAATTTTGTACGATTTATAAACTGATTTAATGGCACTTTGCTGTGTTTGTATTTTGGACCTTTTTTTTTTGTTTTCATTTTATTTATAAATGTTACATGTAAAATTACTAATTAAAGACGGGGTAAAAAGAACAGGCGACGTATTAGGTCAGAACTCAAAATTAGGATGGATTTTGTCAGGGCAGATCAACACTCTTCACACAAGAGTGTGAAGAACACTACCAACAAACCACGGTGAGGAACCCGGATGGAACTTACACAGTAAAAATACCATTCAAAAAAGATCCAGACACGCTGGAAAACTCAAGACCATTGGCAGTCGCAAGATTACTACAGCTAGAGAAGAAATTTTTAAAAGACAACAAGTTGAAGACAGGTTACAAAAATTCAGGACGAATACCTCCAATAGGGCACATGAAACTAGCCACCAACCCAAATGAAGACAGGGTTAAACCACATCAGGAAGTTGTGAAAGAAACCAATACAACGACCAAGCTGCGGGTAGTATTTGACGCATCATCTAAGGACTCCAACGGGAAGAGTCTAAACGAGATGATGCACGTAGCCAAGATTACAACAGGATCTATGGGACCTCTTAGTAAGATGGAGAAAACATCGCTACGTGCTCATGGCTGACGTAGAAAGATGTACCGTCAAATCAAACTTGACAAAGAAGATTACAAATACCACATTATCCTGTGGAGAACCACACCAAGGAACCAATCAAAGAGTATCAACTTACAACCGTTACATGGAACAGCTTCCACACCTTACTTAGGAAAATGTTCAATCCTTGAGAGATTGAGGTTTTAATGTTGTATCAAGACTAGACCTCACAACCCTGCTTGAGTCTTTGAATGAATCTCATTTTGTTCAATTACTCAAGCAGGGTTGTGAGGTCTAGTCTAAATTGATACGAGTGACGGCGTATCCCTCACATTAAACCCCAAACACTCAATCTCTCTAATCAGAGGATTGAACAGCTGAGTTTTCTTTCCCAGTGTATAATGGGGTTGAATTATCATTCGGAAAGCTCGTTAATTCTACATTGAGAATTTTATTGCTCGACTACTCTACTATGGTTTAACACTTAACTTCATCCCTCTCTATCTCTTATAATTAACGTAACACCGCATAGGATATCAATAGACGCTCAATTATTTATCAGATTTGAGATATTGCAACTAACTCTAGTGTTAGGCTATGAAATCACTGTGAACCTTAAATTAATGCCAGTAAATTCAAGCTGCTATTAGATATTTTTTTTACAGAACTTGAATCTATACCAATAGGTTCAATATTGGGCCCTTACAGATTTTATAGCCTTTTAATTGTTGCTAGTTACTTCGAATTACGTTTTTAAGAATAGGGCATATTGGGACATTTCAGTGTGATGTGGTAATTTGTAAAATAGCATTAGTGGTTCCACATTTATGAAAAAATGTGAACAGCTCTGTTTTAAGTGATTGTGCATTCAATCATACCTCTTATCAATAACGCTGTTACATGGAATGTAAATAATAAAGGGTTTTCCAATAAGAGGTGTTATTTTGATATTCAAAGAAAAATGGAATTTTTTGAGATAATTGATCGGATGTTTATTTCATTATAAAGAGGAAGGTATGCCGTTAATAATGGAAAACAATATCAGCCAAATGGCTACCACGACCACGCTTACAGGACCATATCCTTTTCATGAAATTTTCCACAACCAAATCGCAAAGTCGCTGCCCTATGTCATCGATAGCTTCACGAATTCCATCTTTGAGGTCTTGAATCGACGCTGGGCTGTTGGCGTAGACCTTATCTTTCACGTGGCCCCAAAGGAAGAAGTCGCAAGGTGTTAAATCACAAGATCTCGGTGGCAATTGTGATACCTCTTCAGAGATAACACGGTCCGGAAACTTTTCCGTAAAAGATCAATGGTTTCGTTGCTTGTGTGGCACGTAGCGCCGTCTTGTTGAAAGTAAACGTTGTCCAGATCAATACCATCCAATTCCGGCCATAAAAAATCATTAATCATCTCTCGATAGCGCAATCTATTCACCGTAACTGTTGCTCAGCCCATTTTCGAAAAAGTAAGGTCCAATGACCTCGCCAGACCATAAACCGCACCAAACAGTCACACGTTGAGGATGGAGAGGCTTTTCAACAATAACTCTTGGGTTTTCCCCAGATGCGACAATTTTGCCTGTTGACGTACCCACCGAGGTGGAAATGGGCCTCATCGGTCAAGATGATTTTCGATGGAATTCCGGATCATTTTCATGCATTTCAACGACCCAATCAGCAAAGACACGACGTTGTTGATGATCGGCCGGCTTGAGTTCTTGTGTTAACTGAACTTTATAAGCCTTAAGACCCAAGTCTTTATGCAAAATACGGTGTAATGACGTTTGTGGAATGCCCAATTCCAAAGAACGACGAGGAATGGACAAACCTGGGTTTTCTTCAACACTTTGGGCTACAGCAGCAATATTCTCAGTTGTTCTTGAGCGACGTGCACGGGTTTTATTCTTCACATCATTAACTTGTCCCAACAGCTCGAATTTGTTCACCAATTTCTGTATTGCGGTCCGACAAAGTGCTTCACGACGACCCAAAAATGTTTTAGTTTTACGAACCGTCTCTGCCAAATTTTCACCATTTTTATAGTGAATTTTAATAATTTCAATGCGTTGTTAAGCGTGTATCGTTCCATTTTTATTAATCGCGTAGTTTTTACTTGTCAAATGTCAATAAATGACAGCTTCAGAAGTGACATCTACCGAAATAGCGGGCTATTCAAAATAACACCTCTTATTGGAAAACCTTTAGATGCATAAATGGTATTCATGCCATTTGGCCTAGGTGACCTAGATGCAATATCCATTGCACAGACAACTCTGATGAGGCAGACAACAAAATTACGTAAAGCAGATCATGTAGGTGTAGTAGACGTCGGTGATTCAGATGAGAAATATAAAGCGGGCAACGTGCATGACGTTAGTCATGCAGATGACCTGGATAACGCGGACGACTATGGCGTTTATGACGTAAATGAACTACACAACGTAGGTGACAGACGTCGTAAACGGCTTAAATTACTAAGATAACCTTTACGATGCGGATGCCTCTAATGGCATTGGCTAAGTGCCATAGATGAAGTAAATGATTCAATCTCGCGGATGGCGTGATGCTAACCTTTTTAGTGGTGTAAATGTAGATGCACATAAAGTAGACGACGTACATTAAGATCACGTGAACGGAGTAGCTAACATTACGACATAGATGATATACATGGTGTAAACGCATAGATAGAGCCGATGACTAATTATGTTGGATAACGAAGATGGTAGAGATGATGCAGAATATATAAAGGTGGTAATGTGATGACGTAGATGCTATAAATGAATAGATAACGGTAATAGCAAAGGGTGTTGAAATGGCAATAATATAGATAGTGTGAATGGCGAGGATAGCGAACTTGACGTAAATGACTTGAAATCAAATAAAATAAAATCAAACTTATTTTGTCTTTGGGCGTTCCCAGAACAGTAGTGTGAGAGAAACCCAAATACGTAGGTAATATAAATGGTGCAAATGCAGTGGATTGCGCAGGTGACGTAGATTGCATTAATAACGACGGTGGCGTAGACGTCAGTAGATATCTAAACGACTCAAACGACTTAGATAACATAAATAACGTAGTTAACGTAGATGACTTAGATGCCATAAATGACGTAGATGAAATAGCTAGAGCGAATGTCTGAAAATGAAAATGAAATATAACATATGGCAGAGATAACAATTACAAAAATGATGTAAGTGACGTAGATGACGACATAATGTAGACGACGTGGGTGACGCAAGTGGTACAAATATTCTAAACAACGCAGATAACATAGTAGTGTGGATAACGAAGAGGGTAAGGATAGTGCAGTCCAAAGTAATTCATGTAGGTGGAGCTCAAGTGGTAGATGACGTAGATATGATTGATGGCGTGGATGAATGTCAGTGGCGTAAATGACGCAGGAGGCACAAATGACACAAGGCAGAAATAACAAATGACAGATAGCATAGGTGAGAATTGATATTCGTATATTTACTTACTTTCCCTTCGTTGCCTTAACACACGGGTTTGTCATTTTGGGCTTTTTAACGTTTTGATTAAGGGTTTCTAAATATCTATCAATGTGTTTTCCGTCATCTGAGACAAGTATTCCGAATAGTCATTTAGATAATTTTCCTAAACCATGAATTAGTGACCGTTTTGGTTTTATAGGGTTTGGAAAAGCTTGTAGCTTATCTAATATCATCCCATTTAAGTACTATGCGTTATAAATTTTGTTAAGTAATACAGTAGATAAGCGAATTTGTTGTTTTTGGAGTAAGGCCTTGAAAGTGGTTAATTGTATATTTATTTTTGGTGATAGTTCGAAAGGTTGGGTGAGCCTAATATGCCACAGGAACGTGTGCTTAGAAGTTATTACTTTTACTTGTCCTAGTTGGACAGGTAAGGAGTTCTTTGATATTTTAATGGATTTGATCCAATTAGAAATAGGGACGTCAGAGTCAAAATAGTTTCGTTTCTTTTTGTCTGAAGTTTTGGGATCCTTCCTTCTTTGAAAAAGATAATTATTCAGGAGTGGCCTATATCTTCAATTAATTTGGTTGTGTAGGTTCAACGTATGGATTGGAAATGAATGGTTGAAACCAATGGTCAGGAACGGCTTGATGCTTTAATTCCGCCTTTTCAATGGTCAGAAACAACGTGATGCCTTCTCCAATCCTACCGACTGCGCCAAATATATTTTAATTAGATCTTGATGTACAGGGTGTCCGAAAAGTATGGGATATTCTACATATCTCGGTAAATATTTATTTCAACAAAAATGTGTAGGATTTAATTCTTCATTACACGAAGGTATTTAGTTAGTTGTTTTTAAAAACAAAGGAGCAGCGAATATCACTACAATTTTTTAAATGACAAGGTTTTTTCTCTTTTCAATCATACAAAACCTTAATACTTTTAATCAACCAGTTTTTGCGAAAAAAAGTGGAATTGCGATGGTAGAGTGATATTAAGTTGATTACGCAAACTACGATGTTAACAAATAACTCTAACAGGTTTATTTTATGTTAATATTAATCTGGATATAACAAAAAAAGGAAACTACAATAAATGTTGAAATTGAGCACCGTTCACAGTCTGAGTGATAAGTTTTACGTTGAATTTCATCAATCGTATTTCAAACAGCTTCAGGTGTGATGGTCCGCATCACGAATGGGATGGGATTTTTTAAACTCTCAATGTATACTGGCCTACTTACGTAAATTTTACTTTAAGGTCGCCCCAAAGACAGAAATCCACGCGGACTTAAATCTGGTGACCGAGCTGCCCATTCTACTGGACCTCTTCTGCGGACATGAATCCCAAAATGTGGAGGGCTCCATCTTTCTGGAATCGTATTTCGTCTTGGAGTATATCCGGATCGTCTTCGTTTGGCTATTCAACAGTTAATGCAGGAATTACCTCAAATCTCAGAAAATTTAAACCTCGGCCGTTAAATTACCCTAAAAAAAATAAGGTCCACACATTAACTTTCTGCTGGTGTGTCCTTCTAGATACCAGTTAGGATTTATTGAAGACCAGTATCGTGTATTTTGCCTAATGACTGTGCCGTTTTGACAGTTCTAAGGCGGAATCAATTGTTTCGAAAATTAAGAGCAATCATAGTGTCTAGATTTATGAGTTTTAAAATATACCTAACATCACTCTACCATCACTTTTTCGCCTTTTTCTTAAAAACTGGTTCAGTAAAAATACTAAAGTTTTATATCATTGAAAAGAGAAAACATCTCTATCAAATGAGTATAGGGGTACCTTGTCATTTAAAAAAATTGTAGTGATATTCGCTGCTCCTGTGTTTTTTTTAAACACCCAACTAAACATCTTCGTGTAATGAAGAACTAGAATACTAAACAACTTTTATTGCAGAAATTTTGGTAAAATAAATATTTACCGAGATTTATAGAATATTCCATACTTTTCGGACACCCTGTGTAATATTTATTATTAATTCTTGTTCTACAAAAGAGAACTACAAAGAAATAACCTTTACTAACACTTAATACTAATGAGTAGCTACTAAACTGACGTTTACAGTAGTACTGGATTATTAAATGTGCAGCTCTTTTACAACAATCAATTAATCTAAAGTAAAAGGTCAATAATAAGGTCTCGTTCTAATCTAAAATAGGGTTTAATCGCGATGGTGATTGAACTGTATTTTCTGAGAAGGAAATATTTAATGATCCCTGAATATGATTAAAGTTTGGATAAAATAGTTATTAATTTCGATCTCTAAGTGAAATATGCATCCGGGGTCACTAATACGAGTAGTTCGTACATGATCTTTTGAATAAAATCCTAGAATGGGATAGTTAATATTCCTATCAAATATAATGATGATCTAGGTGTAAGAGTTCATAATTAATTATACAAAACATTTACTAAAATTTATACAGGTATACTTCTTAATTACATAATTTCAGTCCTAAGCAGAAAGTTGTATTTTTTATTGTTTCAATTGTTTTTCAAAGTGGACATAAAAAAATAATACTGTACTTTGCACATTTCATTTAAGTGAGAATGTGAATACCTTTAAGACATTCTTCCTTCTTTACCATATACGGGGTGTTCTAAATTAAGTACGCACCGTTGGTAACTTTGTTATTATTGGAAATACAAAGTCGGTTAAATTAGCAAACTAGTAGCATTGTTCCCGCTGATTAAGATGGTGAAAACAGAAAAACAATTGAGTGTAGCGTTTAAGAAAAAATGACGAAAATGTGTTTTTTTATGGAATACCCTGTATATTTTCTGCTAAATCGAATGTACAACATTTTACAACAAAAAGGTCATTAGAAGTATTGGCCTAAAATTGAAAATAACCGAATTATCAATACATTTTTTTGGAGACTAGTTGGCTACGAAAGGTTATGAAATAAGATTCAATTTTACTTTTTTCATTTTATTTAAGCAACAGAGATAATAAAACAACCTATATTAAATGTGCAAACATATCACCGTATTTTTCTATGCATTTGTGGGTATTCTTTACTACACGGCTTGTAGCTTTTAGAACTGTTATGTCATCCACGAATCTTAAAATGCCCGTAATGCTATTTTGTAGGTCGGCCAAGTTCGAATATCTTCTTTTGTAGACTTCGTCCTTGACATAACCCAAAAAGTAAAAGTCTAATGGAGTTGAGGCCAACGTATTGGATCATTTGTTGCTATCCATCTATTTTAGAAAAGCCTATCTAATAACACACTGACTTCGTGAAACTGATGGAGAAGAACTCCATCTTCTTGGAAGTATATTAGGTTACGCATCTCTAATTTGACATCATCTAAGTATTATAAGTTTTTGTTATGAACGAATAAGTTCAAAGGTAAATATTTAATTAAAAATTATTATTAATTTTTTTACATAAAAAAGAGAATTCGAACCTACGACCTGTACTTTTAGAGTACCGCGCTAACCAACTGCGCCACCAAGGTTCAAGCCCCAATCGATGTAAATTTTGTCTTTATGTATGTAGAACTGATGTAAATTCTAAATATAATGAGATTACTATCAAATTACTTATATTAATGGAATGAGAGCCTGCAATATCTAAATATGTTTCTAGCAATTCTGAAAACATACCAACGCATCTCCTCCCTGTTAAAGAGCCTTCATAGAAAATTGACCCAATTATTTGACTGCCTATTAGACCACCCCACACATTGATACTAAATTATGTTTGAGGATTTCTGGGATGAACAATAAATAAATTTTTATTACACCAATATTGCATATTTTTGGGATTAAACATTCTTTTATTTGAAAACTTAACTTCATCGCTCCACAAAATGCTCCTTAAAAAGTTCACATACATACAATCCATTAGCATAAAACTAGCCTCCTTTCGGTGTCACCTGGCACTAATGTTTGTACTGGTTGGTACTTAAAAGGTATAAATCTATGTACTTGAAAATTCTTCAAATCATACATAACTTCAGACCACTGTCTTTCGCCGAATCTCTGACTGAATTATTTTTGTACGCTTCGAAAAATGCCACCACATTAACTTCTACTTCTTCATTTATAGTAAATTATTTTTGAGGTCGTTTTCACAAAAATTTTCTCATTACTCCAAAATTTTCTGTACAATTTTAGGAATACCTTCTCTCTGGTTGATTACGTTCAGGTAATTCCATTGTTCCAGTGTCGGAACTATTTTTCTCGAACGATTATATCTCTAGCATGTCGCATTTTTCTAAATGAGTGAACGCCATCTTGTAATATTAATAACTTAACTAACTGACGTTTCCGGAGCAACAAGAAAAATGTAATTCGTCTGAATAACAAAAATAACTTCTAATTTAAATTCACATTTAATAACAGCCAACTAGTCTAAAAAATTGCGATACGGAGTGAAAAAAAGATAAAATTGAAAATGTGTATTTTTGATTTTGAAGGTTTTGAATCCATGAAGCTAATTTGAAAAAAGAAAATTGAATCTTATTTGCAACCATTAATAGCCAACTAGTCTGAAAGAAAATTATTGATAATTGGGTTATTTTCAATTTTAGGCCAATATTTCTTGTGACCTTTTTTGTTGTAAAAATGTTGTACATTCGATTTATCAAAAAATATACAGGGTATTCCATAAAAAAGAAACATTTTCCTCATTTTTTCTTAAAGCTACATTCAATTGTTTTTCTGTTTCCACCATCTTAATCAGCGGGAATAATGCTACTGGTTTGATAACTTAACCAACTTTGTATCTCCAATAATTACAAAGTTACCAATGGTGCGCACTTAAATTTAGAATAGCCAGTATACTCTTTCCTAGCATGGATACAAGCCGGCCACATAAGATTTTTCTTTTGGAATGGTAATAATCTTTTATGTTTATAATTGAAAGTATTTTGCGGTTGAAAATAAAAATGTATTATGAACAGTGGAATTAGGAAAATCCTTTTCAATTCAATAACTCAAACTGACAATGAAGCTTGCTGTGCGAAAAAACTCCATTAAGTTGGGGACGCAGATTAATGACGAAATTCATTACATGCATTTTACTCAGTTACGTAACATTGAATGTTTAATCGTATTACATAAATTATTCAATGGTAACGATCGATTAGCATATGATCCCAAAACTGTACTTTATAAACAATTTTATCCTGAACTTGCCATTGTTTCAGGTACAATTTTCAAATAAATTATAATGGAGAGCAAGGCGAGAACAAGTAGACCTCGACTACAGCGATCTGAAAGGGTTTTTAGCGAGTCTCATCTCACATCATGGGAATTATTTGTTAGAGATTCATTGTTAACACTAGCTTGGCCAGACCTATTAAACGTCGTTTCAAGGTAAGTTTGAAATTTAATATATGCACGTATTATTTTGTTTACATCAGTGCTAGACTGCTATATTTCATACTGCTATATATGCGGAATATCCTTGTACAAGTTTTTACTATGCACTCCGTTCGCCTGGAAATACCGATGAGTTATAAAAAGTAACTTTGTATTACTTTTTTAAACATTGGAGAAATAATTTTTTGAGGTGTTTCTAAATACCTTGTTGCGTATTGAGAAAATATCAAAGGGAAACGGATCTCTTTAACCACATTAATGTGTTCTAGATGCTTCGGGGGGCAGTAAATAATTATTACTGCCGTTGCTAATAGAGCACCCAGCTATCCATTAAGTTTCATTTTAGTGTCATGATAGAAAGAAGTTTTTATTAATACAAAACAATGTCGGTTTTCGGGAGGAGGAGGAAGATAAGTGCTGCATGGTGTAAAGCGAAATATAACAATGTTTTGCAGTTCGAAAACTTTTTCTCCAATCATTTTAAATAATCCTAACATTACTATTTAACTATTTTGAAAGAGTAAAGATAGACGATTAACAAACTCGTTTGCACTACAAATATAGAATTTTTCATTAGTTTGTAACGTGTATATTTGTATGTTTGACACTTACAGGAATTTTACACATTAATTTTACTAGGCCGCTTAATTTTTTATGCATTTAATTGTTCTCGCACGTCTTTTTTTAGGCAACTTATTTTACTGCCCCTTATATAACAAGTTTTAACCAATCCTATAATATTTTATTGGCATAACTGATTATGTAGTATCTTGTTTAAATATCTATTCTTAGTATTTCTTATAGCAGGGAGTATTTTTGTTTTTGAAAATGAAGTTGGCAATAATTCCAATAATAACTAATTCGCGGTAACAATTTATAGTTGACGATATAAGATGTTTCTTTTCACCTTTTTTTTGTTTAAAAGTTTAAATTGGGCATGCAAAAAGAAGAGGTTTTTTGCACGATCGAGCATTTGTGTTTATTTAAAATATTTGTTTCCAAGACAGTAGCATAGGTCAGATATGTCGGTAAGTAAATACTTACCGATGTGTTTTACTTACCGACGTCGGAAATAAATTGTATAACAACATACAGAATGATATATGACAAGTTGAACTTGCGCGAAATATAAACGTCACTTTTGACTTTTTGTTTAGGTATTTAGTAGAAATTTATTTATTTCAATTGAATTTAATGATCGTGCAAAAAATCAGTATAAGCATCACGAATATTAAAGGTTGTGCCGGTCTCCGGCAAAATGAGACAGCTTAGAGAAGTCTCCAAACATTGCAGTCGACCGGTAAACTTTGACATCCTGTATTTCGAAAACGAAGCACTATTGGACTTACGTTTATGTGAAATATTTGTGTTAGAATGATTAAATCTATCATTTCCTGAAGGTACCTGTGTTATACCCCAAACACTGATTTTTCCCTACGTAGTTAGTAATAAGTATTTTAATAAATAAATCAAATTTACTTCATTGACGTAGAAATTAGGGATTAAAAGCTTCCACTACCCCTTGAGTTCTACGCTACTGTACTTAATAAAAGCGTATTAAATAAGCCAAAACTAATGTACTTTATATCTATATAATATGCGAAGAATGAGAAATATACCCTTTTTCGTTGTGGAGATATATCAAAAATCAACTTTTTTTTTAACTTGGACAACCTGTATCTCGAATATCGTTGAATTTTGAATGTGAATGTGAGTGTGAGTGTGAGTGTGAGTGTGAGTGTGAGTGTGAATGTGAGTGTGAGTGTGAGTGTGTGTGAGTGTGAGTGTGGTGTGAGTGTGAGTGTGAGTGTGAGTGTGAGTGTGGTGTGAGTGTGGTGTGGTGTGAGTGTGGGTGAGTGTGAGTGTGAGGTGTGAGTGTGGAGTGGGTGTGAGGTGTGGTGTGAGTGTGAGGTGTGAGTGTGAGTGTGGTGTGGTGAGTGGAGTGTGGTGTGGTGGGTGGTGGAGGTGTGAGTGTGAGTGTGAGTGTGAGTGTGAGGTGTGTGGTGGTGCGTGGGGGTGGTGGTGAGGTGTGGGTGCGGGGGTGCGCGTGCGCGTGGGGTGTGCGTGCGTGTGTGTGTGTGTGGTTGCGTGTGTGAGTGTGTGTGAGTGGTGGTGGTGTGGTGTGAGTGCGTGTGGTGCGTGTGCGTGCGTGTGCGGGCGTGTGATTGTGGGTGGTGGGTGCGTGTGTGTGAGTGTGTGATTGTGAGTGTGAGATGTGTGGGTGCGTAGTGTGTGAGTGTGTGAGTGTGTGAGTGGTGGGGTGTGTGGTGTGTGAGTGTGTGGGTGTGGAGGTGTGAGGTGGTGAGTGTGTGAGTGTGTGAGTGTGTGAGTGGTGTGTGGTGTGGAGTGTGAGTGTGGAGTGTGTGAGTGGTGTGAGTGTGAGTGTGTGAGGTGTGGGTGTGTGAGTGTGTGAGTGTGTGAGGTGTGAGTGTGGGTGTGTGGTGTGTGAGTGTGGTGTGGTGTGAGTGTGTGAGTGGTGTGGGTGTGTGGTGTGGGGTGTGTGAGTGTGTGAGTGTGGGTGTGTGGGTGTGGTGTGTGAGGTGTGTGAGTGTGTGAGTGTGGGTGTGAGGTGTGTGGTGGTGGTGTGGGTGTGAGTGTGTGGGGTGTGGGTGTGTGGTGTGGGGTGTGGGTGGGTGTGTGAGTGTGGGGTGTGGGGGAGTGTGGGTGTGGAGTGTGTGGAGTGTGAGTGGAGTGTGCAGTGTGAGGTGTGTGAGTGTGAGGTGGAGGTGTGGTGTGGAGTGTGGTGTGGAGTGTGGAGTGTGGGTGTGTGAGTGTGTGGGGTGGTGTGAGTGTGTGAGTGTGGTGTGTGGTGTGTGTGTGTGTGAGTGTGTGAGTGTGTGGAGTGTGTGAGTGTGTGAGTGTGAGTGTGTGAGTGTGGGTGTGGAGTGTGAGTGTGGTGAGGTGTGAGGTGTGTGGTGTGTGGGTGTGGGTGTGTGGTGTGGGTGTGAGTGTGTGGTGTGAGGTGTGAGTGTGAGTGTGAGTGTGAGGTGTGGGTGTGAGTGTGGGTGTGGAGTGTGGGGTGTGGGTGTGGAGTGTGTGGTGTGTGGTGTGGGAGTGTGTGTGTGGGTGTGTGAGTGTGTGAGTGTGTGGTGTGTGTGTGAGTGTGTGAGTGTGTGGGTGTGAGTGTGAGTGTGTGAGTGTGGAGGTGTGTGAGTGTGTGAGTGTGGTGGTGGTGTGAGTGTGGGGTGTGAGTGTGTGTGTGTGTGTGGTGGTGTGTGTGAGGTGTGAGTGTGTGAGGTGTGTGGTGTGGTGTGTGAGTGGTGGTGAGTGTGTGAGTGTGTGGTGGTGTGGGTGTGGTGGTGTGTGGGTGTGGAGTGTGAGTGTGTGGGTGTGTGAGGTGGGTGTGTGTGGGTGGGTGTGGGTGTGAGGTGTGGGGTGTGGTGTGTGAGTGTGGTGTGAGTGTGGAGTGTGGGTGGTGTGGTGTGGGTGTGGGTGGGTGGGTGTGGTGTGAGTGTGAGTGTGGTGTGAGTGTGGTGTGAGGTGTGAGTGTGAGTGTGAGTGTGAGTGTGAGTGTGAGTGTGAGTGGTGTGGTGTGGAGGTGTGGAGGTGTGAGTGTGAGTGTGGGTGTGGTGTGTGAGTGTGTGGTGTGGTGTGAGTGTGAGGTGTGGTGTGAGGTGTGAGTGTGAGGTGTGAGTGTGAGGTGTGAGTGGGTGGTGTGAGTGTGGTGTGAGTGTGGAGGTGTGAGTGTGGTGTGAGTGTGGTGGAGGTGAGGTGGTGGTGTGAGTGTGAGGTGTGGTGTGAGTGTGAGTGTGGTGTGAGTGTGAGTGTGGTGTGAGGTGGTGTGAGTGTGGGTGAGTGTGGTGTGAGGGTGTGGTGTGGGGTGGTGGGGTGTGGTGTGAGTGTGGTGGGTGTGGGGGTGGGTGGTGTGGGTGTGGTGCGTGCGTGCGTGGGTGTGGTGAGGGTGTGTGGGGTGGGGTGGCGTGGGTGTGGTGTGGCGTGTGTGGTGGTTTGGTGGTGGTGTGTGTGGTGGTGTGAGTGTGAGTGTGGTGGGTGGTGGTGTGGTGGTGTGGGGGTGTGGATGTGGGGTGGGTGGTGTGTGAGGGTGTGTGATTGTGAGTGTGGGGTGTGTGGGTGGTGGGGTGTGGTGTGTGAGTGTGTGGGGTGTGTGGGTGTGTGAGGTGTGTGAGTGTGTGGTGTGTGGGTGTGTGAGTGTGAGTGTGTGAGTGTGTGAGTGTGTGGTGTGTGAGTGTGTGGAGTGTGTGGAGTGTGTGAGTGTGTGAGTGTGTGAGTGTGTGGGTGTGTGAGTGTGTGAGTGTGTGAGTGTGTGAGTGTGAGTGTGTGAGTGTGTGAGTGGTGTGTGTGGTGTGTGAGTGTGTGAGGTGTGAGTGTGAGTGTGTGAGTGTGAGTGAGTGTGAGTGTGTGTGAGTGTGAGTGTGAGGTGTGAGTGTGTGAGTGTGAGTGTGGTGTGAGTGTGGAGTGTGAGTGTGAGTGCGTGTGTGCGTGAGTGTGTGAGTGTGTGAGTGTGAGTGTGTGAGTGTGTGAGGTGTGAGTGTGGAGTGTGGTGGTGAGTGTGGGTGTGAGTGTGTGAGTGTGTGAGGTGTGAGGTGAGTGTGTGGTGTGAGTGTGTGAGTGTGTGAGTGTGTGAGTGTGTGAGTGTGGAGTGTGAGTGTGAGGTGTGAGGTGTGAGTGGTGTGGAGTGTGAGTGTGAGTGTGGAGGTGAGTGTGGAGTGTGTGAGTGTGTGAGTGTGTGAGTGTGTGAGTGTGTGTGTGTGTGTGAGTGTGTGAGTGTGTGAGGTGAGTGGTGAGTGTGAGTGTGTGTGTGTGAGAGTGTGTGGGTGTGTGTGGTGTGTGGAGTGTGTGTGAGTGAGTGAGTGAGTGGTGAGTGTGTGGTGGTGCGTGCGTGTGCGTGCGTGTGGGGTGGTGCGTGCGATTGTGCGTGCGTGGGTGCGTGTGTGTGAGTGTGTGATGTGGTGTGAGGTGTGTGGTGCGTGGTGTGAGTGTGTGAGTGTGTGAGTGTGTGGTGTGGGTGTGTGAGTGTGTGAGTGTGTGGGTGTGTGAGTGTGTGAGTGTGTGAGTGTGTGAGGTGTGGAGTGTGTGAGTGTGTGAGTGTGTGTGAGTGTGTGGTGTGGAGTGTGTGAGTGTGTGAGTGTGTGAGTGTGTGGAGGTGTGAGTGTGTGAGTGTGAGGTGTGTGAGTGTGTGAGTGTGTGAGTGTGAGTGTGTGAGTGGTGAGTGTGTGTGAGTGTGTGAGGTGTGGGTGGTGTGAGTGTGAGTGTGTGAGTGTGAGTGTGTGAGTGTGTGAGTGTGAGGTGTGAGTGTGTGAGTGTGTGAGTGTGTGAGGTGTGAGTGTGTGAGTGTGAGGTGTGGAGTGTGGGTGTGGGGTGTGAGTGTGGAGTGTGTGGTGTGTGAGTGTGAGGTGTGAGTGTGAGTGTGAGGTGTGGAGTGTGAGTGTGAGTGGTGAGGTGTGAGTGTGGTGTGAGTGTGAGTGTGTGAGTGTGTGGAGTGTGGGTGTGTGAGTGTGGTGTGTGTGTGTGGTGTGTGTGTGGGTGGGTGAGTGTGTGGGTGTGGGGTGTGAGTGTGTGAGTGTGAGTGTGTGAGTGTGTGAGTGTGTGAGGTGTGGGTGTGAGTGTGTGGGTGTGAGGTGTGTGAGTGTGAGTGTGTGGTGGGTGTGTGAGTGTGAGTGGGTGTGAGTGTGGGTGTGGAGTGTGAGTGTGAGTGTGGGTGAGGTGTGAGTGTGGTGTGAGGTGTGAGGTGTGAGTGTGGGTGTGGGTGTGAGTGTGGTGTGGTGGGGGTGTGAGTGTGAGTGGGGTGGTGTGAGTGGTGTGAGTGTGTGGGGTGGTGTGGGTGTGAGTGTGGGGTGGGTGGTGTGAGTGTGGGTGTGAGGTGTGGTGCGTGCGTGCGTGCTGGGTGTGTGGTGGGTGGGTGTGGGGTGGGTGTGGGTGGGGTGGGTGTGTGCGTGGTGGTGCGTGGTGGTGTGTGGGTGGTGTGTGGGGGGTGAGTGGGTGTGAGGTGTGGTGGTGTGGTGTGTTGGGTGGGGGTGGGTGTGAGTGTGTGATTGTGAGGGTGGGTGTGTGGTGTGGAGTGTGGTGTGTGGGTGTGGTGTGAGTGTGTGAGTGTGAGTGTGTGAGTGTGGAGTGTGGGTGTGAGTGTGTGAGGGGAGTGTGGGGTGTGTGAGGGGAGGTGTGTGAGTGTGTGGTGTGTGAGTGTGGGTGTGTGAGGGGAGGGGAGTGTGTGAGTGTGTGGGTGTGGAGTGTGTGAGTGGTGAGTGTGTGAGTGTGAGTGTGTGAGTGTGTGTGGGTGTGAGGTGTGTGAGTGTGTGAGTGTGAGTGTGGAGTGTGTGAGTGTGTGAGGTGTGAGTGTGGAGTGTGTGAGGTGGGGGAGGGGGTGTGGAGTGTGTGGAGGTGTGGTGGGGTGTGGAGTGTGGTGAGGTGTGAGTGTGGAGTGGGAGTGTGGAGGTGTGAGGTGTGAGTGTGTGAGTGTGTGAGGTGTGGAGTGTGTGGTGTGTGTGTGTGTGTGTGAGTGTGTGTGTGTGAGTGGAGTGTGTGGGTGTGTGTGGAGGTGTGTGGAGTGTGGAGTGTGGGTGAGTGTGTGAGTGTGTGAGTGTGGAGTGTGTGAGGTGGAGTGTGGAGGTGTGTGGTGTGTGAGTGTGAGTGTGGAGTGTGAGTGTGGTGTGAGTGTGGGAGGGTGGAGTGTGAGTGTGAGTGTGAGTGTGGGTGTGTGGGTGTGGGTGTGGTGTGTGGTGTGAGTGTGAGTGTGAGTGTGTGGAGTGTGAGTGTGGTGTGAGTGTGAGTGTGAGTGTGAGTGTGAGTGTGAGTGTGAGGTGAGCGTGAGTGAGGTGTGTGAGGTGTGAGTGTGGTGGAGTGAGTGTGAGTGTGAGTGTGAGTGTGAGTGAGTGTGGTGTGAGTGTGAGTGTGTGAGTGTGAGTGTGAGGAGTGAGTGTGAGGTGGAGTGTGGTGAGTGTGTGAGTGTGAGGTGTGAGGTGAGTGTGAGTGTGAGTGTGAGTGTGAGTGTGGTGAGTGTGGTGAGTGTGAGTGTGAGTGGAGTGTGAGTGTGGTGAGTGTGAGTGTGAGTGTGGGGGTGTGAGGGTGTGAGTGTGAGTGTGTGTGTGAGTGTGAGTGTGGAGTGAGTGTGAGGTGGTGTGAGTGTGTGCGTGCGTGGGTGTGAGGGGGTGAGGGTGTGAGGTGCGGGTGCGGTGTGAGTGCGGTGGTGGGAGTGTGGTGGTGTGTGCGTGCGTTTGCGTGTGTGGTGTGTGTGTGAGTGTGTGAGTGTGTGAGGTGAGTGTGAGTGTGAGTGCGTGCGTGTGCGTGCGTGTGGAGTGTGTGAGTGCGTGGTGTGGGTGTGTGAGTGTGGATTGTGAGTGTGAGGGTGTGAGGTGAGTGTGTGTGAGTGTGAGTGTGTGAGTGTGTGAGGTGTGTGAGTGTGTGAGTGTGTGGAGTGTGTGGGTGTGTGAGTGTGAGTGTGTGAGTGTGAGAGTGTGTGAGTGTGTGGGTGTGTGGAGTGTGGAGTGTGTGGAGTGTGTGGTGTGTGAGTGTGGTGTGTGTAGTGTGTGAGTGTGAGGTGTGTGTGTGAGTGTGGTGGAGTGTGTGAGTGTGTGAGGTGTGTGTGTGGTGTGTGGAGGTGAGTGGTGTGGTGTGTGAGGTGTGAGTGTGAGTGTGAGGTGTGAGTGTGAGTGTGAGGTGTGTGAGTGTGAGTGTGATGTGGGTGTGGAGTGTGTGTGAGTGTGAGTGGTGGTGGTGGTGTGGGGTGGAGTGTGAGGGTGGGTGTGAGGTGTGGTGGGTGTGGTGGTGTGGGGTGGGTGTGGTGTGTGAGTGTGGTGGTGTGTGGTGGTGTGGAGTGTGTGTGTGGTGAGTGGTGAGGTGTGGAGGGTGAGTGGTGAGTGGTGGGTGAGTGTGGAGTGTGAGTGTGTGGTGTGTGAGTGTGTGTGAGGTGTGATGTGTGTGGTGTGGGTGCGTGTGCGTGGGTGGTGTGTGAGGTGGTGTGTGTGTGATTGTGTGTGGAGTGTGTGAGTGGTGAGGTGTGAGTGTGTGAGTGTGTGAGGTGTGGTGAGTGTGTGAGTGTGTGAGTGTGAGTGAGTGTGAGGTGTGTGGAGTGTGAGTGTGGATGAGTGTGTGAGTGTGTGAGTGTGTGAGGTGTGAGTGGCGTGTAGTGCAGTGTGTGGTGTGAGTGTGAGTGTGTGGAGTGTGAGTGTGAGGTGTGAGTGTGTGAGGTGTGGTGTGAGTGTGGAGTGTGGGAGTGTGGAGTGTGGAGGTGTGTGAGTGTGTGGAGGTGAGTGTGTGACTGTGTGAGTGTGTGAGTGTGTGAGTGTGTGAGTGTGTGAGTGTGCGAGGTGTGAGTGTGGAGTGTGCGAGTGTGCGTGTGAGCGAGTGTGAGTGTGTGGTGTGAGTGTGCAGTGTGGAGTGTGTGAGTGTGTGAGTGTGTGGGTGTGGAGTGTGTGAGTGTGTGAGTGTGTGAGTGTGTGAGTGTGTGAGAGTGTGAGTGTGTGTAGAGTGAGTGAGTGAGTGAGTGTGTGTGTGTGGTGTGTGTGTGAGTGTGTGTGTGTGTGTGAGTGTGTGAGTGTGTGAGTGTGTGAGTATGTGAGTGTGTGAGTATGTGAGCGTGTGAGTGTGTGTATGTGAGTGTGTGTGTGAGTGTGTGAGTGGGTGTGTGTGAGTGTGTGAGTGTATGTGTGTGAGTGTGTGAGTGTGTGTGTGTGTGTGTGAGTGTGAGAGTGTGTGTGTGTGAGTGTGAGGTGTGAGTGTGTGTGTGTGTGTGTGTGTGTGAGAGTGTGTGAGTGTGTGAGTGTGTGAGGTGTGTGGTGTGAGTGTGTGAGTGTGTGAGTGTGTGAGTGTGTGAGTGTGTGAGTGTGAGTGTGTGAGTGTGTGAGTGTGTGAGTGTGTTTGTGTGTGTGTGGTGTGTGTGAGTGGTGTGTGAGTGAGTGTGAGTGTGAGTGTGTGTGTGTGTGTGTGTGTGTGTGTGTGTGTGTGTGTGTGTGAGTGTGTGAGTGAGCGTGTAACAAAGGTTTTTAACACGGAAATGAATAAACCTTAAAAACAGATTTAATTAATAAAAGTCTTATGTGTGTATATAAAGCGCTGATTAATATAGCCATGTTTAAACGAAATTCTCTTAAAAATTAGTAAGGTATATACAATTAAAAGATGAAGATCTAGTCAACATGTAACATTTGTTCTCTTTTTACAATCAAAGTGTTATTAAGCGATATTTTAAAAATTTCTAATTTGCAGTAGTATGAACGTGTTAAAAATATGCTTTCTGCGACTGACACCCTTTTTTTCTATGTATTTGCAAATGAAACGTTACCTACACAGTAACAAAGTTATATGCCGAATACATCACATTTATTCATTTTTCCTAATTACGCTTTAGATGCAACCAAAAGGTGATCTCTTCCACACTCCGACCCGATTTGTATCACTCATCGGGTTATTAAAAAAGCATTCCAGCATTGTGGTGTCCCAAGGTACCCTATCCTTAAAAGTGTATTTGACCTCCTTAAATCTGACAAAAGGTTTTCTAAGATGTTATTTATATGTGGCCCCGAAATGATTCAAATACAACCAAATTATCATCAACGTAATTGAAAACCAACTGGCATAGATCGGGTCCTAAAATTACACTGCATGCTCTCGAAATAGAACCGATTGCCGATTGGTCGTTATGTATCTGACTCTAGAAAAAGACGCTAAAATTTCCTGGGGTGCTACCATGATCATTCGCGAATTCAAGAACCGAGCGTCTAAACATGTGCGAACGCTTACGTCTTTCTTATTGACAACCGTCATGCGCCTGATATATTTTGTCGCCTCTCTTTCGATGATACCCAACTGTAAAATGCAATTAGTTTCCTTATTTAGTTTAATAACATACGTATATTTGTTAGTGCGACTCGGCACATCGGTAAACAGCTCTCGATATTCTTCGAACAAGGCCTTCAATTGATGACGCTGATAATAGTTTATATTGGAACTGTTTTTACCTTTTCCTCCATTTCTTTCGTAACATATAATGTCACTTTGGAGAGATCATCGAGAATTGACACCGCTTGGGATATCGAAACAGGTTCCGTGGTTTTTTCATCAACACATTGTTATCTACGAAATGTATCTTCTCCAAGGCGGAATAAAGCCTATCTCCCCCCCCCACCCCGTAAATAGCACTACTGACTGGTACAAGTAACTTCGCTTCCAGAATCTATCAAACTCAATCGCGAGACATAACAACACGTTAATATGTAAATATGAGGCAACGGTCAAACTTTGGTTAGATCTAACTGAATACTTTTGTTTTGAAGTATGGACAGGGTACCTACAGACGCGTAAGGCAAAATCCGGTCACAAGTTGCATCCGTACCTCTGAATCAGGTCAACACCTTTCGAATATAGTTTAGTTCCGGTGGGCCACATAGGAGACTAACACGTAACACAAAATAAAACCCGAAACTGAGAATTGAAGAACCTGACTTTACAAGTTTAATAAGCGGGGATATAGGTTTCGTGGGGGTAAAATTTTGATCGTCACGGAGACCATCTCACCTTAACTTATCTCAGGGTCGTTTCCCGAAGAGCAAGAGGGGGTCGTGTTAGGGAACCAACATATCGGAGGTACGGTGAATATCAGTAACGATGTCGGTAACTAACTAGAAACATTGACAGCATGAACTATCGGAACGTCATTTCTCAGTTTCCTTGTCTCAATAACCGATAACCATTCTAAAAAGGAAATATCCCCATAAAAGCACCTGTTTGAACGCTATCCACCCAGATTGGGTGGCAATGGGATATTGATGCATAATTTCACACAACATAAGTTCCTCAGAAATGGGAGTATCAAAAAGGCGATAGTGATTGATTAGTTTCAGAAAATATTCGGCTAGAGACAAATTTTGTCTGAGTGATAGCGTATGTTGTACAGTATTGCGTTCAATGACCTGTTTCTCGGGTCACCAAAAATACGCCAAAAAGCTTCTCTTAAAAGAACCGTGATCTCGCCCATCGACCTCATTTATCAACAACCAACTTTACCACCAACTTCTACACGTGTCTCTACTGTTCTAAAATATTGCGACACTCAGTACATGAAAAGCCAACATCAGCGTTTTGAGAGGATTGTTCATAATCAGAGAGTTTTAGGCTCAGTGGTTGATAATGCAAACGTAAGCTCAAGAGAAATTTCTAGATAAACTGAAATTAGTCATGCAAGTGTTTGGAGAATTTTGAAAAAAACATAAGTACCATCCTTATCACATACAACTTCATCAGAATTTATCTGTAGACTTTCAACGGAGGTTGGATTTCTATGTATGGAGTCTTGAAAAGGTTGGGGACGACGATGATTTCTTTAAATTTGTTTTATTTACCGACGTATCAATTTTCCACGGCTTGGTAAACCGACGTAACTTTCATTGTTAAAATACTCAAAACCGTTACCTATATCGCACTGTTGACCGCTAAAATCGGTGGAGCCTCAATGTATCTGGGGGAATTGTAGGAGACCATGTGATTGGTTCATATTTTTTTTATGGAAACTTGAACGACGTAAGATTTTTACGGTTTTTAGAACAAGAATTTTCGAGTCTTCTAGATGAAGTTTCTTTACGTTGTCACGTGATCGTGATTTTATCACATATTTGCCGTTATTTGGAAATTATAAATTATTTGTCAATAAGGTATATCCGAAATGCAGTATAAATACATGAAATGGAACTTGATGACGCATAAATGTTCGGAATACTTGATTGTAACGTTTTATTTTGCCTTTTGTTAAGTATTTAAAATAATTAGGAATTTTTACAGATAATAATCGCATGTAGAATGTTTTTTTGTCTAAAAACAAAAATAAATCTTTTGTTGTTCATCAAATTTAGATGCAAGCGTAAATTAAGACAGGTAGTGAAATCCTTTTACTAGTGTGGTTGAAAACTAATTCGTTTTTTTGAAAGTAATAGTTATTGTCCTTACTGTAAGTTTTAGGAATTTTCATCTGTTGAACGCGAAATACGTTTTATAATTTTAAATTGAGTATAAATTATTACTTTGTATCTAAATGTAGAGTAGAAAAGCATAATTCGCATTTTGTTCAGACGTTGCAGGCGACTATTTGTTGGAATATTTCGAGTTTTGGTTTTAAACAAAGAGTTTAACTTTATATACGAGGAATTAACGTTTAGAGTCGCCGGGAAATTTCAACTTATAAGATATAGGGTTACACTGATAACACTCGCGCGTTGCGAAATGTTTTTCTGATGATGCAATTTTTTTCCGACCTGGTCTCGAGTTTGATAATTGGCTAAATTAGCATAGTAGGGGTAAAAAACCAACATGGCGACAAACCAATATTTCACGAGGGTCAGAAGTAGTTTAAAGGTGGACGCGTTAAGAAGTTATCGTTACGACGACGAATCATCCTCTGCAGGGATCATATGGTGGTTCACACATCGCGAGACTGATTTATCGTTAAGTCGTAAATCTAGGAAAGTGTAAGTGTTTTACCTAGTGCTTCACTGTTTTCTGGAGAAGCTATTGCGTTTGTGCGGAAAAAAAAACAAACGTTCGTTCCTAAAATACCAGACAGTTCCACAGTTCGCCGTAAACAAATAACTTGCCGTAAATAAATAAGCTCTTGTAAAATACAGATTGTTAGTCAAAACTTGTACATGATTAAAGTAAAGCTAACCTGTAACGTGTAAATACTTAAGCTTTTGTGTTACCAGTAATAAGTGCTATTAATTGCTGGAAAATTACTAGAGTAAAGTAACCTTCACGAGGGAGAATCGAGCGTAGCGACCACATTAGTCATAACGTCAACGTTGCCGTAGAGTCCACCCAGGTGCTTGTGTAACAAAGGAGAATCTCCCAGTAAGGTAACATTTCTGTGTTTTTTTTTGTTGCTGTGGTTGACAAATGTAAGGAATTATCTTTGATAGACAATATATATGCATTACTAATAGTTTTTGATAGAAAATGAGAATTTAATTTACACAAATAAAAATTATACAGGGTGTTCCATTTAAGTCAAGTGGGTTTTTGATGTTTGAAAAATATAAAATAAGAATCGTTTTACCTAAACACCCTGTACTAAATATCGAAATCCTACACAGTGCAAATGGAAACCTTACCGGTCAGATTAAATCGATATAAATTTGAGTTACTCTAAGTAAGAGGTTTCCGTGTTTTTAGTTCTTGTTTAAATTGAATATTTTTCTTAAAATCACAATGTTCTCAAAATTGGTAAGCGATAGGTATAAGGAACGTTGAATAAAGCTGACTTAATTGAAAATAATTTAAAAAAATAGTCCTTATCAATTTTAATATGTCATCAAAAAATTAAGCTGATATCTTGTACCGTTTACACACAAGAGACCGAGGGAATAGTCGTGAGTGGCCCTGCATTCACAAAAGAGTGTACAATACTAACTTCAGGACAACCATTTTTTAATCACAAGAAACGACACTTGCACTCAACAGTTGCCGACACAACTTCAGAATTATCAAATGAATGATTTCCGTTAAAGAAATTATCACTGAAAGTAGAAAGTGTGGTGCCGTCTAGATAGTACTAGCAGAATCTGAATCTACTAGGATTAATGTAGTGTATGTTTTAGGCGGATCTGGGTTAAACGGCGGCTCTTAACAAAGACATACAGGAAGCTTGATTTTAGTTAAGTAGTGTCTAACAAGACTGGCATAACTTCAACTTTTACATGCGTGAAACAGAACAAATTACTGTAATTAAATATACAAGAATTACGTCTGGACTGGTGGTTAAAATAATACTGGATGTAATATATTGAGGTGATAGATAAATAACTATAAAGCTGGACAGTTGCGTTAGGCAACACTTCTGGCTGCGGTTAAATAAATCCGGGTATTCTACCTAGACTTTATAACAAAAGATACTGTAAAACTGGAAGACTATTTTAAGTAAATGTTAATATTCACTTCGGGGCGGAATTTATCTCTGGATTACAGGATAAAGAATGAATGTCAGAAACTGAACACGGTTTAAGTTTAATACAAAACTGTACATTTACGACGCCTGTGGTGGTGTTAATTTACGTATTGGTGTTGTCGTACCTTAAACGGTTGCAGATCTGGGGAGCTGCTAAGGAACACTGAAATTATGCAGCGGGAGAGTCTCAAGGATGGAAATTCTCGTGACAACGCTGCTCCCGTAAGCGCGGTTGTATTATATCACAGTATAAGCGGCCTTGTAAATACATAAAATATACTATAATTAAGTACCTATTTCAGTTTTGTTATTAGGTATTGGTCAAATCATCATGCTGGCAATGCTATTTAGTCACTGGTGAGAAAAATACCACTTTCTTTATTAATTTTAGGAAAGAAAATACTATTTTATAAAGCAGTTTTAGAAAAAAAAACATTCTGTACTATTCTAAAGATATATTATCACGAATAAGCTAGTATTTCACAATTATCTCAAAAATTTTACGCGGCCACAAATATGCCTCACTACGACTACGACTGCCTCACTAATTCAAAATGTTTTAATTCGGAAGAGTAAATCTTTGTGACACCGTTACTTGAAATCCTAATATTCACATTAATTACCTTCCTACATGTGTATTATAAATTACATCAAATACATTAATGTAAGTGAACTACAAATAATCTTTAACCGGCGTGGGTTTGTAATTTCTAGCAATGCAACTTCGAACAGTTAGTGGGTTAACAACAGCAGGGGGATTCTTTTCACAGTAAATTACAGATTCTTCAAAATCTAATTGTGCTTGAACTATTAGTGATAAAACATCTTCGCAAACGTGAGAAATTAACCACGGCAACCCTTTTGTTTCTTTAATATTTTTATAAAGTATTCCTCCATCTTTGGAAACAAAGTTCCATTTCGACCAGGTGCATTTTAAATATTCACCAAATAAAGAGCTCTCAGAATTTTTATCATAAAAATCCATTACAACATTTTCACTCAAATTTAAAGAATTGGCACAAGCTTGCTCGTCTTTGTTTAAAATAAAAATGCAAAACAATTGAACCTGGAAATAAATATTTTAGTGGATAATATAACGCATGTTATTATACGTACCTTTCCCAAGTAGAACATTACACAATTAACGAAATAGGTAGAACTTTCATTTTTAAAAGTAAAATGCGGTATAGATGTAATAACTTTAACTGGTGTTATGTTCAGTAAACAGAAACGTATGTTTATATATACGGAATAAATAACTGTTTACTACAACTAATGAGGTTATATTCAATGGGTGTGACGTCAATACAGATCCTACTTAGATTTTTAATACATCCAGTAGCGTACGATTAAAGTTCAGTTTAAGGTAAAATTTGACAGAGAAAATGTTTCATCATTTTACTGCTTAAATTGCGAAGTCAACTTTATTGTTTAAAAAAACAAACTAAATCGTATTTATATATATATATATATATATATATATATATATATATATATATATATATATATATATATATATATACAGTATGTCCCCGGATCGACTTTAAAAGAGGGAAAATTCTCTTATTTTTGATTTCTCAGAAAATTTCATTCTTGATGATTTGCCCTGCTTGTTTTCAAAGCCCCGAAACACAAATTACTTTCTATTTTACTCGTACGGTTCTCGAGATAATATCATTTCTCTTGAAAAATTGGACTTAGAATGTTTTTCCTTATTTTTAGAAGTAACTTTAGTAGGCGGATTTCATTGAAAAACACCACTGACAGAAATTGTCAAATGTAATAATTCTAATTTGAATTGTATGCTATAATGTTGACTTTACAACAAAGAATTTATCTAATTCAATGTTATGGAACTGGGGAAGAGTGCTACCGAGCTGTTATCAGAAAATTGAACCAAAAATACCCGGAGGTTGCCATTTCGAATGCCGGAGCAAAAGCCTGGTAACTAAATTCCTTCAAACAGGCTCGGTTTTAAACCTAAAGAAGCCAAAGAAGTTGTTCGATGAAGAAGATGCTGCTACTGTTCTCGCCGTTCATTCCGCAACAGAAGTTCCAAGGTTGTCTTTAAGAAGAAGGGCACTACGAATTGGGATAGGTAAATCTCATTTACAAAGAATCTTCAAGGAGAACAAAATTTTAACATTTAAGCCGCAATTTAGGCAAACTTTAGAGAACGGTGATGAAGCCAAACGTCTGGATTTTTGTTTGGAAATGGGCAATAGAGTTTTCATAAACGAATAATGTTCTCCGATGAATCGACCTTTTCAACTAACGGAGTCGTTTCCTCCCAACATTGCCGTTACTGGAGTAGGACGAATCCAAACTTCCGAATTGCTAGTCGCAGACAATGTTTGAAAAAAGTTAATGTGTGGTGTGCGGTTTCGTACCATGGAATTATTGGCCCATATTTTTTTGATCAAAATTTAAACCGTTATTCATATTTGGAAATGTTGCAAAATTTTTTAACTGATAAACTGGATGAATTGCCATTGAACTACCAAATTGAAATGTTCTTCCAGCACGATGGGTGCCCTGCTCATTATGCCGGTACTGTTCGCCAGTTACTCAATACAGAGTTCCATGATAACTGGATAGGAAGAGATGGTCCCATTTTATGGCCGCCGAGAAGTCCTGATCTCACAATAATGGACTTTTATCTGTGGGGTCGTTTAAAACAAATTGTGTACAGTGAGCCATTAGACAATGATGAAGAGCAATTGAAAATAGGATACGGAATGCTGTCCAATCCCTTTCAATCGAAGAAATAAGGCGCAGTTTCAATGAATTCAGAGCTCGCATTGAAATCTGTGCGGAAAAAGGAGGCATTATTCGAATAGAAATTAATAGTTCACTTTTTGAGAATTTCATTTCATTTTACCATCAATTGTTAAATTTATTAATTAAAACTTGTGAGACCAATTTGATTTTCCTTTCAAACAATCAATTTACTTCAAAAATTACGAAAAGCTCAATTTTTCAAGAAAAATGATATTATCTCGAGAACCGTTTGAGTTAAATAGCAAGTAATTTGTGTTTCGGGGTTTGAAAACAAGCAGGGCAAATCAGCAAGAATGAAATTTTCTGAGAAATCAAAAATAGAGAATTTTCCTCTTTTAAAGTCGATCCGACACTATTATATATATATATATATATATATATATATATATATATATATATATATATATATATACAATCAGGGTGTCCCAATAGTGCATATTCGGTCAATAGCTCCTTCACCATTAAACTTAGAAGATAAGTTTAAATACGGAAGTTGTCTATTTTAATAAGATGCATAATCTAAAAATAGTTTGGGTTCTACAGGATGTAATATAAAAGCGGTACAATATAGAACTTTTGATTTTTAAATAGAACACCCTATATATTATTTTATTTTTCGATTCTCCGTATAATTTTACATCTTTTTGATAAGAATTACTTACAAGTTAAATCTTACAGTTTTTGAGATATTTGCAAAGTTAACTAAAAACTCACATTTTTACGTAGTAGTTCAAGTAGGCGTATCTCAGTTATTTTTAAAGATAAAAAAATAATCTTTGGTATAGAATTTATTCATACATGAGCTTACTTTAATCTATTGTCAAAATTGGGTTTCAATATACACGGTGATCACAAAAATTAATTCAATAACATAAATTTGAAAATGCTATATCTTCATTTTTTTAAATGGCACACCTTACATTTTTTTAATGCCTTGTCTTCGTAATAGTTTCGGAAATAATTTAAGTTTGTTCAATTTTTTTCGTTGATAACACTGAATAAGAGTAACGTTAGTCGGTCAAAGCAAGCTATGAATAACATAACAAACTAAAAAACATATTAACTGAAATACAAACACTTAAAATTATAATAAATGTTCAGCAGCAAAGTGGTGGTCACCATTTTGTTGCTGACGTCTCTAATTCTTGCCTTCATATCATCTACAGTCGTTGGAGGAGTTTGATAGACTTTCTCTTTGATCCAACCCCAAAGAAAAAAGTCCAGCTTTGTCAAGTCAGGCGATCTTGCAGGCCAGGAGATCGGCCCTCCTCTTCCAATCCATTTGTTTTGAAACTGGATATTTAAATAATTTCTAACGTTTCTGCTAAAATGCGGAGGAGCGCCATCTAATTGCAGCCACATTTCTCTAAGGGTTTGTAAAGGTAAATCTTCAATAAAAGTTTCAAATTCGTTGCGAAAGAAGTTTAAAAATGAATCTCCATTGACCGTGTTTTCAAAAAAATATGGTCCTATAATTTTTTCCCCAATAATTCCGGCCCAAACATTAAGTGACCATCGGTGTTGATGATCAACAGGAATTACAACTCTGGGATTCCCAGTATCGTAGAAATGGAAATTATGTCTATTAACGTATCCATTTTTGTGGAAAGTAGCTTCATCAGTAAATAAGATCGTGCTAAAATAGTTCGGTTTTTCTAATTTTTTATTTACGGCCCAATTGCAGTTTAATCTATTAACGAAGTTAACCTAGTATAATTCTTGCGCAAGTTGGACATGGTATGGATGATATTTATATTTTTTTATAATTCTATTAAATGATGTTTTTGAAACTCCAAGTTCTAATTCCAATTGTCGGCAAGAAACGTGAAAATTTTCAATCACGGATTGAAGAACTAAATGTTCATTAACTTTGCTAATTGCGGTTCTTTCTCGTTCTATATTGTCTTCGTAATGAATACTGCCTGTTTGCCCGAAACGCTCTTTCAATATTGCAAATGCTGAAACTTGCGGGTGTCGTGTGATTGGAAATTTTTGCTTATAAATTCGATGAGCTAAAAGACAATTTTTATCGCTTTCACTAAGGACAAAAATCATATTAACAAGTTCTTCTTTCGAAAAATTCATTTTGTAATTTAGGAAGTAAGTATACAATACTACACAAATATTAGCACTGTTTGACAAGTTTGATTTCTTCATTTGTTTTCGTTCATCTTGTAATGATCCTAAAAACTCATTACAATTAATTATCAATCCTAGTCCAGAAATTCCTATCAAAACTTCTTTCCTATTTATTTCCTTAAACTGAATGTAGTATTGTTTATAAATCTATCAGTTTCCACTACTTTTCCTCTCTAGCAAATCTCCTATAAATACCCACACACCTTCACTCATCCTATTCTATTTCAATTCGAATCCTATTCTACTTGATCTAGACCATTTAACCAGAAACTCTCAAATTACCTGCCTGCTTAAATTAACCTGCCTGTCCTAATCACATTCAAACCTGCCTGACACATATCCTGATTTCTCGAGATCCGTACCAGACACAACTCCGCAACAGTAAGTAGCTATTTGCACTTTCTCGGTGTTTGTACCACGAGTAGTAAGTAGTTACCTATAACGTGGTTCTACTACTGGTGGCTGAAAAGTAACTCTTTAAGACCCTTTCCTGTTTAATTCTAATATCCGAGAAACAATCTCAGATCTGCCCTATCGTTACTACCTCAAGGATAGATAAAGATTGTTAATAGAATTACTTTATTAATGGTGGTTTAAATTGTAATAATCCTACTGTGATCTCCCTATAATTATCCTATAATATTTCCTATTACTCTCTTACCCACCTGCTTATCTAACATCTATTCGTTACTACCACGAAGGTGTATAGAAACCATTAAACTTCCTTTAATCCAAATTCTCAATCTCATACCCTTACCGTTACCAGTTTAGTAAACATCATATCCTCTAATATTCCTATCATCCTCTACACACCTGAATTTCTAACATCTATTCGTTGTTACCACGAAGGTGGATAGAATCATTACATCTACATAATAATCCAGAATCTCAAAATAAAATTTATACCACCACCAGATCCTTATACATACCACTTATATATCCTCTCGCTACACTCTCAATCTGGTGTGAACTCATATCACCTGATATCAAAACAAATTACCATTGCACATGATTTACACTCGATATTAAAAATTTCTCCTTTAGTTATCCGATTAATCCTAATACACCAGAACAATTAATTAAAACACATGTTATTATACACAGTTCGTTTATTACAATTGTGTGCAAACTATTTTAATAATACACATTAAATTAATTTTCATTCCAGCCATTCAAATTTTATAAAATATCACTAACAATGACTACAATAAGTACAAATGCTATTGTAGATCAAAGGTTATCTAACCAGTTTTAAATACCACAACTTTCCTATCATCAACAACCAATTATCTGTAATAGACTTAATTAAGTCACCTAGATTTCACCCTATATTAAGTACTAATTAACATACAGGAAAAAAATAATAAAATCCATATCTCACCTGAGAAGTTATTCCATTTCCACAACTCCATTTATCGTCACCCCAGTAAACAGACCACAAACCAATTTGTTAATTAATTATTAACCTCACTGAATGCAAAACAAATCACGGAATATAACATACATATGTTTAATGATATTTGTTCAACTTACGACACAAGTCGGTACTGAAAACCGAAGATCAGATCTTGCAAGACAAAATTAATTGTGTTTTTATAATTAAAAAATCATTATTTATGTTTTATAATTAGAAGTATTATATTTATTTTGATTAATTCTTAAATTATATATATTCGTAACATACCACTATTTGATTCTACATCAGGCAACCCACCATACACTAAAGTGTTGAAAATTGCTAACCGAACCTCCCTGAGATCCGAGGTTAGCAAAAGGGCGATTAAAAACTATAATTATTGTACACCACTTAGTGTTACAAAGTGGCCAACGTGGGGCCTAGAAAACTACACAGGTAAAATACTCAGTAATTAATTTTCAATTTTAGAGATCTAGACCAGCCAGACCAGAAGAAAAACAATACCAGAACGATCTATATTTCAGTCAGTGAAATAACAATACCCAGGGTATTCCAGCCTAACTATCCTAATTACAGGAAGTTTATTTCTAGAACCAGCCAGGACTAAGTGTAACAAAATATTTCCTTACAGGAATAATTTAAACTTTTAGTTCAGAATTAAACTTATACATAATAATTTTGTTTCAGAACTAATTAAAACAATTATTTACAGCATCAAATTTGTAAACATAGTAACAGTTTCTTTTCAGGACTAATTTAAAATAGAGTTACCGATTTACAAGTGTTTGACAATTAATAATTTTCTTAGAAATAAATATCAATTATTTCCAGAAATAATTACATAATATCTTATTTCAAAATTAACAATAAACAATTAGTTTCAGCATAAAAATTACAGTGCTAAACAAAGTATTGAAGCTAAATATTTTACAACAAATTAATTTTAATTCAGTTATACCATCTTCACAGACAAGTTCATCTTTAGTAATTACACATCCACCACATACCCAGAAGCTAAAACAAAACAATAATGGTACCAGTACACCTGCCCTGAAGAAAAGGACCTACGAGTTGGTTGGGTTTACACTCTCTAAAGGAGAACCTTTTGAGGAAGCAGGCAAATATCGCCTAGACACAGCAGGTACAGCTGATATCCTCCGATCCAGAATAATTAAATATTTAAGGACCGAAGGACAAATCGTAATACCTACAGTCAACCTCCACCTCGTCCAGAAATAGAAGCAAGAGTATATCAACGCACATCCACGCAGCACCTATGGAACTCCCAGCAGACAGGCAGACACCTGTGATCGAGTCCAAGTGGGGGTTAAAATATGATGGTGTACGATCCCTATCGTTTCTAGAGACTAAGAACTCAGGCATGCTACCAGGTCCCAGATGAAGATCTGTTGCTAGCACTACGAACTCCTAAAAGAAACTGTATTATTATGGTACAGAAACAATCGCACATTATGGGCTACCTGGACTGATTTCTGAGGGACTTCAAGAGACAATTCCTACCTCCCAGGTATCAAAGCAAGTTGGAAGAGGAGATACGTAATCGTGTCCAAGACCCAGAGAAGGGCAGTAGATTACGCAACCACCTTGCTAACTTTGATGAGAGACATGGAGATGACTAAGTCAAATAGAGAATATACGACAACCTGCGGACAGAATATAAGTATTATATCCGACAAAAGGTTTCTCTACTACCAGAATTATTAGAGATGGCAAACCATTTAAATGTTACCACCAAGCCAGAATCCTGCACCTGTGGTTCAACCCAGTCGAGTTCACCTCAGTGAACTGATACCTGACCTTCCAGCCAGCACCAACTCCACCTGAAACACATAAAAGTGTTAAACCAGCCACCTCGCGAAGAATGGGACCAGTGGCTACAAAAAGTAAAAGAATTTCCCAGTCTCCACCAACACCAACGATACTACCTATTTCCACGGATGATAGATTTCATCACTCTCCACATCCTCACTAAACCATTCAAGCCCTAGTGGACACTGGCGCATCCAAGACTATTTTGGTAAGAAACTAAAGAATTTGTTAGTCAGAATTCGATTTCTCAGAAAACCTGAATACCGAGATGGTCCGCCTCAATAATTCGACCAAATCACATGGAAGTTACAGATTTCTGTCCTGCTCGGCAACATAATTACTTACTTCTAGGTCAATATTTACCTAACTTATCGACTGATGTAGTCCTGGGACTCGATTTTCTCCGAGAAATTCAAGCCACTATCAGACTAGTCCCATACCAAGTGGAAATTACCAATGAGACCATCTCTTCAACCAGAATTTTCTGCAGGTTTAAATGGCATCCAGGGACTAGATGACAATGAACTACAACACATAAATGCCTTCTAGAAACAGAATTAACAGTTTAATGTTCTGGTCGAAAAGTATTCCTCAGAATTACCCTGATGCCTGAAAACACCATCTCCAGTTGCTCCTGAATTATCACCTCTATCAGTCCTAAGGAAAATTCCCTGTCACGTCCGATCCACTGCCTGGGAACTTTGTCTACACTCCGGTCTATTACATTGTATTCTCAGACGGATGCTAGAACACCTAGAAATATTGGAAATAAAAACCGCTTCTCCAAAAACTACACTTACCAGAAGAAGTAGGAATCAACGCCTGCCGCTGCCAGAAACGCCAGTCACGCCTGCCTCAAGCTCAAGCACTACCGGATGGAGACGAACCAGAAACCGTAAGTGAAAATCAAACTGGCAACCGGTGAATTCATCCGGATGAAAGAACCAGGCCATCGAGTGTGGTTTGTTACAAATCAGGCCAGAGCTTTCCCTTCAGGTAATGGTGTGTAATGATCCTAAAACTCATTACAATTAATTATCAATCTAGTCCAGAAATTCCTATCAAAACTTCTTTCCTATTTATTTCCTTAAACTGAATGTAGTATTGTTTATAAATCTATCAGTTTACTACTTTTCTCTCTAGCAAATCTCCTATAAATACACACACCTTCACTCATCCTATTCTATTTCAATTCGAATCCTATTGTACTTGATCTAGACCATTTAACCAGAAACTCTCAAATTACCTGCCTGCTTAAATTAACCTGCCTGTCTAATCACATTCAAATGCCTGACACATATCCTGATTTCTCGAGATCCTAGTACCAGCTTACACAACTCCACAGTAAGTAGCTATTTGCACTTTCTGTGTTTGTACCACGAAGTAGTAAGTAGTTACCTAGTAATGGTTCTACTACTGGTGGCTGCTAAAGTAAGGCTACTTTCGAAGACCCTTTCCTGTTTAATTCCTAATATCCAGAAACAATCTCAGATCTGCCCTATCGGTGTCGTACTCGAAGGATAGATAAAGATTGTTAATAAATTACTTTATTAATGGTGGTTTACAATTGTAAGGTAATCCTATACTGTGATCTCCTATAATTATCCTATAATATTTCCTATTACTCTCTTACACCTGCTCTATCTAACATCTATTGTTACTACCACGAAGGTGTATAGAAACCATTAAACTTCCTTTAATCCAAATTCTCAATCTCATACCCTTACGTTACCAGTTTAGTAAACATCATATCCTCTAATATTTATCATCCTCTCACACCTGAACCCTTTCTAACATCTATTCGGTTGTTACCACGAAAGGTGGATAGAAATCATTACATCTACATAATAATCCAGAATCTCAAAATAAAATTTATACCACCACCAGATCCTTATCAACTACCACTTACTATATCCTCTGGCACACTTCAATCCTGGTGAACTCATATCACCTGATATCAAAACAAATTACCATTGCACATGATTTACATCGATATTAAAAATTTCTCCCTTTAGTTATCCGATTAATCCTAATACACCAGAACAATTAATTAAAACCATGTTATTATACACAGTTCGTTTATTACAATTGTGTGCAAACTATTTTAATAATACACATTAAATTAATTTTCATTCCAGCCATTCAAATTTTATAAAATATAACTAACAGCTGACTACAATAGTACAAATGCTATTGTAGATCAAAGGTTATCCTAACCAGTTTTAAATACCACAACTTTCCTATCATCAACAACCAATTATCTGTAATAGACTTAACTTAAGTCACCTAGATTTCCACCCTATATTAATGACTACCCTAATTAACATACAGGAAAAAAAATAATAAAATCCATATCTCACCTGAGGAAGTTATTCCATTTCCACAACTCCATTTATCGTCACCCCAGTAAACAGACCACAAACCAATTTGTTAATTAATTATTAACCTCACTGAATACAAAACAAATCACGGAATATAACATACATATGTTTAATGATATTTGTTCAGCTTACGACCCCGAAGTCGGTACTGAAAACCGAAGATCAGATCTTGCAGACAAAATTAATTGTGTTTTATAATTAAAAGAATCATTATTTATGTTTTATAATTAGAAGTATTATATTTATTTTGATTAATTCTTAAATTTATATATATTCGTAACATACCACTATTTGATTCTACATCCAGGCAACCCACCATACACTAAAGTGTTGAAAATTGCTAACCGAACCTCCCTGAGATCCGAGAGTTAGCAAAAGGGCGATTAAAACTATAATTATTGTACACCACTTAGGGTGTTACAATCTTTTCTTTATGCTTTTTGATTAAATTGTTTAATTTTACGATGAATCGTTTAAAACATCTCAAATATCTCTGAAAAATGGTGGTTTCACAATATTTATTATAATTACAATTTATGTATTTCAGTTAATATTTTTTAGTTTCTTATGTATCCACAGCTTGCGTTGACCGACTAATGTTACTCTTCATCAGTGTTATCTACGAAAAAAATTGAACAAACTTAAATATCTCCGAAACTATTAGAGATAGGTATAGAACATATTTAATAAAAATTAAAGCCGACTAATAGACGAAGACAACGCGTTAAAAAATATAGGGTATGCTAATTAAAAAAAGGAAGATATAGCATTTTCAAATTTACGTTGTTGAATAATTTTTGTGATCACCCGTTTATTCAAAGACGTCATGTTTGCCAGCAACAAAATGGTGGTCACACTGATCAATTATAATTTTAAGTGTTTGTATTTCAGTAAATATGTTTTTTAGTTTCTTATGTATTCATAGCTGGCTTTGACCGACTAATTTAACCCTTCTTCAGTGTTATCAACGAAAAAAATTGAACAAACTTAAATATCTCCGAAACTATTAGAGATAGGTATAGAACATATTTAATAAAAATTAAAGCCGACTAATAGACGAAGACAAGGCGTTAAAAAATATAGGGTATGCTAATTAAAAAAGGAAGATATAGCATTTTCAAATTTACGTTGTTGAATTAATTTTTGTGATCACCCGTTTATTGAAAGACGTCATGTTTGCCAGCAACAAAATGGTGGTCACACTGATCATTTATTATAATTATAAGTGTTTGTATTTCAGTTAATATGTTTTTTTAGTTTCTTATGTATTCATAGCTTGCTTTGACCGACTAATTTAACTCTTCTTCAGTGTTATCAACGAAAAAAATTGAATAAACTTAAATATCTCCGAAACTATTAGAGATAGGTATAAAACATATTTAATAGAAATGAAAGCCGATTAATAGACGAAAACAAGGCATTAAAAAATATAGGGTGTGCCATTTAAAAAATGAAGATGTAGCATTTTCAAATTTAAGCTCATGTATGAATAAATTCTATACCAAAGATTATTTTTTTATCTTTAAAAGTAACTGAGATACGCCTACTTGAATTACTACATAAAAATGTAAGTTTTTAGTTAACTTTGCAAATATTTCAAAAACTGTAAGATTTAGCTTGTAAGCAATTCTTATAAAAAAGATATAAAATTGTAAGGAGCATCCGAAAATAAAATAATATAATGGGTGTTCTATTTAAAAATCAAAAGTTCTATATTGTACGGCTTTTATATTCCACCCTGTAGAAACCAAACTATTTTTAGATTATGCAGCTTATCAAAATAGACAACTTTCCTATTTAAACTTATCTTCTAAGTTTAATGGCTAAGGAGCTATCGACCGAATACACACTATTGGGACACCTGTATATATATATATATATATATATATATATATATATATATAAAAGTAGGTACCTACTGTTATTGAAGCAATACGTAACATTCCTTTACTTGTACGAATCGAGTCCAAGCATTTTAGGTATATAGATCAGTAGTACTCATCAAAGCATAAAAATTAAATATAGTTCTATAAACTTTAAAATCCAAGCTATGTGTTAATGAACAGACGGATACCATTTTTGGATCATTCAATATGTCTTTCGTTCATTGCTTTGGAATTAATAACTTAAGTGAAGCAATATTCATTGGATCAGTATAATACACTGCTTTAGACTTCTGGATTAGGTACATAAAGTGTCCCTAGTGACATAAGAATCAAAAATTTCAAAAGGTTTAACTCCGAGGTGTTAAGACTGAATTACTTAAGAATATGTCTTCATAAATTTTATTTTTATTTATAGACCTTCAATACTTATACTTTGCACCTATACCGGGTGTAAATCAAATAGGGGCCACCCGTGTAACTTCTGAATTTTGTTAGTTTTGATGGGTTATATTAGAGCCAGCCTGGGATTTTTTTTACATAAAAAAACAATATGACCGACTTCCGCTTTCACCGGAAATGACACGAAAGCTGACAATTTAAATGGAACAACCTGAATTTTTTACATGTTTGGATTATACGGCTTCAAATACATACAGTTAATCGACTAAATGAGAACTTAAACGCCTTTGGCTTTGACAGAGTCGGCTTCAGGAGCATGTTGTGTTAATAAAAATTAGAAAATTAAAAATTACTACTTTATTTAGGAACTAAGGGAATTACTATGCATATCGTTTTACTAGTACTTGAGCTATTTAGAGCTATTTAATATACAGGGTGGCCCGTGTATGTTTCTATTGGGAACAGTGAGTTTTAGTTAAAGAACCCGTAATTTTTAAATTTGATGGTTAACAAACTTCACAAAAATTAATTATTGGGAAAAATAATATTGTCGGGGTAATTGTACGTCAATTATCTATAATTTAGATGACGTCATAATGATCTAAAATTTAAAAAAAAAATTTTAATAAAATTAAAATGGCGCCTGAATTGACATTTGACAGATGAACTGCATGTATTTGAAGCCCTAGAATCCAAATATGTAAAAATATACAGGGTGTTCCATTTAAATTTGCAGGTTTTGCGTCTTTTCAGGTGAAACCGTAAGTCGGCCATATTATTATTTTATGTAAAAAATCCCAAACTGGCACTACTATAACCCACCAAAAGTTGAACAAAATCTAACGACCCGTTCAAAAATTGGAAAGTCAGGTTTTCCTTTAAAACGTGGTAGGGACGTATATAGTAACAACCGGTATGAAATATCCAAGAATTCTGCTACGCTCTCAAATAAATTGGTGGGGAAAGTCAATGTAGCTGTTAGGTACTTTCATATTTAATTTGTATTGTTAGCATATTATTAAATTGATACAGATTTTTTATAGTTACCATTTTTTTCATTTTTAATTCGATAATCAAGCTGAAACTAGTTATATATGCGTTTTTCGCGATTTTTATTGATGCTGCAAAATTCCAATCGAAATTCTTAGTTAAAAGTCTCATTTTATACAAGAATAGTTTTTGTTTAACTAAATACGATTTCTAGTGCCCTAATTAGCTTGAAATTTCATATCTAAGAGTTTTCAGTATCTTTCATGCGTGTACGAAGTTTTAAATTGATAACGCCATTTTCACGACTAGTTTACTTGGAAAGATTTGAAAACTGTGTAGGTTAACAGATATGGATCTAAGATTTTGCTATAATAGTCGTATGCCAAATTTCATAACTCCAACTCAAACGGTCATGTTAACATACAAACACACACACGCAGGCAGCATGTCAAAAATGGACAAAATGAATTCAAGGGTCCTCGAGATGTGAAGATCCGTCGAAATCTCGAGGTCGAGATTTTCATGATCCTAATCCCTTTACTATACTTAGTATAGTGTGCGAAGTATTTCTTAACTAAAAGTGTTAACATGGCAATTTGGTTTGAAACCGCCATATTGAAACATTTTTACAATAAATAGATAAAATCACTCGTTCTTGCGGACTAGTGGTTTATTCATTCCTATTTGCTTTAGACATGTAATTAAACCGCGCCGTTGTTTATTATTCGGAGAAAAAGTGCGAAGTCTTTAATTTGGCTACCTTTGGCCTACCACAGATAGATGCGCTGAACTGCTTTAATACATTCTGCATGTGTACAATTCTAAGTAATTAAAAATTAGACAATAAGTAATTGTCGGTGTAACATATAAAACATGTACCTTAACTATTTTACGGGAAACTTTCTTTGCGTATTTTAATTATGGGGGTTTGATTTACAACTAATGAGGTTATATTCAATGGGTATGACGTCAATACATATCCTATTTAGATTTTTGTAATACATCCAGCAGCGTACGATTAAAGTTCTGTTTAAGGTAAACTTTGACAGAGAAAGATGTTTCATTATTTTACTGACTAAATTGCTCCAGCCAGTATTTAATGTTATTAGCTAAGTAAGGTAAGTACAGATCGAGTCCAAGTATTTTATATAGGTATACATCTCGGTACCTAATATACTTACAAAAATTATATATAAAAATTAAATACAGTTCACTAAAACGTCTTACACATTTATGTATTGTAAACGCAATAATTGCCTTAAAGGTGTTATTTAAAATCCAAGCTAGCTGTAAATGAACAGACGAATAACATTTTTGGATCATTTAAAATTCGTTTCGTCCATTACTATGGAATTAATGACTTAAGTGGAGCAATATTCATTATATCAGTATAATACACTGTTTTATACTTCTGAATCAGGTACATAATGTTGTCGATTGACAAAAGAAATTAAAAATTGCAAAAGGTTTAACCCCGAAGTGTTACGTCTTAATTACCTAACCATCTGTCTTCATGAGTTTTGTTTTTATTTATGTACCTTCGATATTAACACGTTGCACTTATACATAAATTTCGAAATAATATTTATTTATATTATTTATAAAATTTGTTTTTATGAAATTATTAAAAATTATTGCATTTGTTTAATTAAGACGTTACAGGATTTTGTTGTGCTCGTTTTCGTAAGAAGATACATAAGTATAATAGGTGTACCGGGTGTATGAATAATAGATTCGATCGTATCTCAGGACTAGTTAATGGTACTGCGTTAAAAAAAAAATCATGAGCACAAAATTGGAAAATCGAGATATTCTTTAAAATGTACCAGGGACGTATATGAGAAACAACCGCTATGAAATCTCCAAGAGTTTCGCTACGCCCTCAAATGAAGTGGCGGGGAAAGTGCAAACTTTCTCAGCCTCACCCTTTCTTCCAATTCAGTTAACTTTTTGTCTACACCCGCTAAGCAACTCGGCCGGCCAAACTCTCTCTGTGTTTGCAAGAAAATTTTATCTTCGTCTATTTTAATTCTTTGGAGAGCATCTGCGTGTTCAATATCGAATAAATTATCCTAATTTTGTTGGAACTCCTCATCACGGAAGTATCGCCAGACTATATAGATCCATAAGCTACATAACACGATTAGGAAAAGCTCTGGTAGCTATTTTAGCCTTTTCCCAGAATATAATGCACTCCCGAATGACAAGATTTGCGCTTTCACTTGCAGTTAATTTAACTTCGCGTATGTTAAAAAATAGAACCGCAAGAACATAACGATTAGACAGTAATTTTGCACCCGCTATTTGGTGATTTACCTTACCAACCAAGAAAATCCTTCTTTTATTGCTTTTTTAGTTCCACTGATATCTTCGAAACAGAAAAAAAAATCCGCGTTAATTATCCAATAAGCCGCGCCTGTGACGCAACTTGTTTGAACATGTTTCGCGCCTACAAATAAACGTAAAAAATTTTCAAAATAAGGGACACCTATTATATAATATATATATATATATATATATATATATATATATATATATATATATATATATATATATATATATATATATTAT
This sequence comes from Vesta saturnalis, assembly GCA_036346205.1. NCBI lineage: Eukaryota > Metazoa > Arthropoda > Insecta > Coleoptera > Lampyridae > Vesta > Vesta saturnalis. The sequence goes on from JARFJB010000281.1 coordinate 191,450, forward strand.
AAAAAATTAGATTCTATGGATGCTTTTGCCATATCATTAACAATATTGAGAAAGTCGCTATTAATGGTGGCAATATTAATTTCAATATCGACGTGGAGTTTATTGATTGAAACATATCTGAATACAATAGTCATTTAATCTACCTTACTAATGTCAGGAGTAAAGTCTAAAATTATGCAAAAATATTTCGATTTTCTATTTTGTCAGTAATGTGAAGCTGTTCAATTTGATACGGCAGATCTATTATGTCGTATATTTGGAGACAGTGAACTTTTTTCTCTTTGTTTTGTGGCTCCTACGGTCGGGTCTTGCACAATTGGATCAAACTCAGATAGGAACTCAACTCTTTTTAAGAAATTACGGGTATTATACTCAAACAACTTGTCGCTTGTACCTTGAAATGTCTGACTACTCTTATCAAGCATTTTAGCGAATGCTACGATCTTACAAGCACCTCGATCCAATGGTTCGTTTCGGCATTAATAATTCTTTGAACAGCCGTATGTACAGATTTACAACACTTTAACCTTTGGTTCCTTTCTAGCCATGATTTTTGAGCCTGAATAGGATTTTTTGAAATTTGATACTTTGAATAGAACGATGCAGCCGAAAATTTTACAACAGAAGCAGTAAACGCAATTTTTTGCTAAAAATGGCCACAATGCTGGAAGTGTGTAAAAAGCTTTCTGTAGGTATCAATGCTTTCATGTGGTGATTGTTGTGTCAGAACGTCGTCAGTGCCACTTGATTTGAAAACTTTTTCTTTACTTACCATGACTATCCTCTCACGATACCGTATTTTTTTTGTATAACCGGGATTGATGTCTGATTCTCATAGTCGCTATTTTTTTTACTGCAACTCTAGGTATCATTTTTTAATTCGCCAGTTTGTTTGTGATATCTCTGAAAAATGGTTATTTCGTTAAATAATATTTTTAGATTTTAGTGTAAAGACGCTACCCACTGTACATTTTTAGGGAAAAAAATAGATGTGCACGATTTTCTATTCATTGGGTGTTTAACACATCAATATTTTTATCTTATTTACAGTCAAAATGCCGCCCCGAAATTTTGACACCCCGAGTAATTGTCCAGGTGCTGATGTTAATACGCAGAGTGTTTATGGTTACTGAAAGAACCGAGAACAAAAATGATTTTGGAAAAGAAATAGCTATTAAGGTTAATACATAATTTATTTGTGCCACATTTGTGTGATATTTGCCAATAAATCCATAAATACTTAAGGATGAAAAGGGTTGATGCACACCCTATGTTAGAAGTGAAACTGTAAGGCCGTTATAGACCATATGGGGTGTTTAAACCTTCGGAAACAATTGGTTTACTAGATTATGCGTATTTTCAGACAGGAGGGCTGGCTAAATTAAACGTTTTATGTAGTTTGGTATTAAAGAATGCTTAACACAAGAATATTTCTTTTAATCTGGTCCTTATCCTGAAGTGCGATACAAGAAGGGCTTGTATTCAAGACATACAGTAGATTACATAACAGGCAATTACCTTAAATGAGGGAATTTTAATGCTTTTTAATTTTAATACTCACTTTGCACTAGGCAAGGTGCCTTACGCGGCGTGTAAGTGTGTTTTGTGTGTGAATTTGTAGATATCATCCGACAGTAGACCGACAGAATTTAGGAAAATAGCCTTTCTGTCCGACTATGTAAGTAAACGACACTGGTAATTAATTTCCCGCCGCTACGTGCTCCACAGGTGTCGTAAAAAAACTTACGTGCAGGTGAATTTGAGCCACAACCGGCCAGGGTGTACAGAAGAATTCGAGAAATAATTCGAATAGACTCCTCACTCGGTATTTTATTTATTGTAGACTGTTCAGGAGTCCTTCTCCTCTTGCCCTGGCCATTCCCTTGTTGTTGGTATTGCGCTGCTTTGTGTTATTGTAATCTGTACATCATGAGGTGTGGTAATTTTTGGCAATAAAAAACAGAAATAAAAGAAGTTTAAATTTATTTGAATTTGAATTTTGAATCGTGTGTGGTTGGGTTTAAGTGTGCGTGTGGTGTGCTGGTGTCATGCTGGGTCGTCATCGAATAGACGGGGAGATGCGGAGGGCATATGGGGTATTATCGAGGGATTCTTCTACCTCTTCAGGAAGGTGGCCGAGGAGTTGTGTAAGGATTGCAGGAGGATGCTTGAATTTTAATTTGGGTTTTTTTCGAGGGAATTTGGGAAAGCGGCAGTTGTAGGGAGTGGTAAGGATTTCTTTGGTTGGAATAGTGTTGTCGAAAATTCTTTTATATGCGAAGTTTTCCTGGAGTTTTTGAGTACGGTTTGTGATTGGGGGTATATTGACGTGGTGTAGGGTGAGGTCATTAGGGTACCTGAGGGGTAATCTGTGTACCCGTCTAAAAATTCAGCGTTCACAGGGGGCGATTGAGGAAAGGTGATTGGGGTTAATGTTTGTGTATACAGGAGCTCGGAAATCCATAACAGGTGGATGTATGTTTTATATGTGTGTAGAAGTGTTTTGGGGTGACAACCTCTGATTCTACTCCGAAGGGCGCCCAATAGGTTTGCGCGGTTTCTAATCCTGTTTAGTGTTCTTTTTACATCAGGGAGCCAATTGAGGGTTCTAGTGAAGAGGATTCCTAGGTAGGTGATTTTATCTTGGAGTGTGAGCCTTTCTTGGTTAAGGGTGAGAGAGACGTTTCTGGAGGCAAGATTGGGGAACTTATCCCCTGCGTAATGAGGATGTCGGAAAACGATTGTTTGGGTTTTGGTGGCATTGACGAAGACTCTCCGCTGGTCGCCCAGTTAGAGAAGTTCCGTAGGGTTTTGGATATGAGGCGGTAGGCCGTTTCGCTTTTCCGATTAACCGCCCAAAAGGCGGTGTCCTCCGCGAACTGCGCAACGCCTACTCTGGGTTGAGTAACTTCGGGAATGTCGGATGCAAAGATGGTGTAAAGGATAGGGGCTAAGGCAAAGCCTTGCGGAACACCTGCTGTTGGTTGAAAAGGATCGGAGAAGGTTTTCCCTACTTTGACCCGAACTGACCGATTGGTCAGGTACGAGAGTAGGAGTTTGGCGAAGGGGTCGGGTTTGTTAAGGTTTCGGATCTTTTCCAGGAGACCGGCGTGCCAGACCATTTCAAATGTTTGCTTAATGTCCAGAAACACAGCCAGATTGCATTGCTTGTGATTGAATGCTCTGGTGGTCTCTGTAAGCAGCTTCAACAAGGGATCGTGACACGTTCGGTTAGGACGGAAGCCGAATTGGCTGTTGGGAAGGAGCTCGTTGTATTCTAGTGGTCTGTAGGAGGAGGACGAGGTAAGATCAGCGTGGGGTTTAGGTATCATGACGGTGGTGGCCGATTTCCAATCCGTCGGGAAGTACGATAGGGTAAGGCATTTATTATAAATAGTGGAAAGTAAACGGAGGGCTGGGTCGGGTAGGTGGCGGAGAATTTTATGGTTTAGGCCGTCATGACCTGGGGCAGAATTTTTGCCTTTTTTGAAATATGAGCTGACCTGGTTGGGCGTGATAGGGGCGTAAAAGGGACTCTCGTTATCGAGTAGGATTTCGGGAAGGTTAAGGACACGGAAATCTTCAAGGCGACTCTCAAGGAGTGACTTGAATTGGTTATCAAATTGGGGATCATCTGGGGATCGGAAAATGGATTGGAGGTGGCGACCAAAGAAATCGGCCTTTCCTTGGTCGGAGGAGATTAGATTGGCCTGAGGGTCGGTTAGGTGGGATTTGGGGTTTACTTTTCTTCTGGTCAGTCTATCAAACTGTTGCCAGAAAAGTTTACCATTTCTATAATCAAGCTGGGAGGTGGCTTTGGTCCAGGAGTCTTCAGAGTGTCTATTGGCTTCTCGCCTGATTAAGGTGTTAAGGCGATTGTATTCGGTCTTGAGAGCCGGGTCCCTGGATCGCAAGAATTGACGATAGATTCGTCTTTTCTCTTTGATCCAGTTCACAATGTGCCGTGGGAGTGGTTTTCGACAAATGTCGATGTTTTTTAATGGGACAGAGTTATGGGCCGCCTTCGCAATAAAGCAAGTTAGGTCTCTAATGGCTCTGTCGAGATCTTGGGTCGTTTGAAGATAAGGTGTGGGAAGGTTGTTGAAAAATCCTTAATGACTGTGTATTGAGGGGGTGAAAGGAGGGCTGGACAAAATGAAGTTTTAACTAGTAGGAGAATGTGATCGTGGTGCCTAAAAAGCACTCACGATCGAAATAGTGAGCTATGGGTTCGGAGACTATGATGTGGTCTATTATTGAGGCACCTAAGTGCTCGAAGTAGGTTGTCTGTGTGTTGACGATTCCGCAGGAGCGGCAACTGCAACAAAGCAGATGATAGTCTGTTACCGTTGCCATTCGTTGCGGTGTCACCAAATTGGGTGTGGCGAGCATTGAAATCCCCTAGGATTACTGCGTTGGGAAGGCCAGAGGCATAGATTCGAAGAACATCGGATAGGGAATTGTGGCCTGGCGGGTTATAATATGATATAAATATTATAGGAGTGGGAAAGTGCACCGTCACAGCAACGCATTGAGATGCTGTAGGTGCGCACGAAGTTAAAAGAGTGGATGGGAAGCAGTTTTTAACTAAGAGGGCGGTTCCGTGGTGGCTATTGTTTAGGAATGAGTGATACGTGTTGAAATTGAGTGAACATCGGGGTGTGACCTTTGCTTCCGTGATGGAAAGGATGTGTATATTGTGTATGTGTAGAAAGTGTTTAAGTAAGGGGCGTTTCCGACGAACGCCCCTAGCATGAATGGGCCCTTCACTCGGTAGCGCGTCTTGTGGTTAAATAGAAATACGCTGAAGGCGGGGACGGCTTTTGTTAATGGCGTTAGGTCGAACATTGGCTATTGTTTAAGTAGTGGGACTGGAGGGGACTCCGACGTAGAAAATTGTTTTCGTATCGACGTTGGAAGTGAAACCATTGATTACTTGAAATTCAGAAATTTTGGTAAAACTGCATTCAACGCATAATTATTTAAAAAAAATTGGGAAGTTTCGACCCTTTACAAAATTATTTTATTTAGTTTTTAAAGGCACGTTGCCATTATTTTCTGAAAAATAATCTTAACCCTAGAGTACATAACTTGAGTCTCGGAGACTCGTGTAGAAATGTAAACTGATGCAGAATGTAATTAGTTTCACTTACGAAATGTATATTTTAGGAATTCGCTTATTACCTTTCCAAGTACACATTCAAATATCTAGCTTCTAACATTACAAACAAATTTTTACAGAAAAGAATTATTTTCATTGACATCCGGTTAGTGCATATCATGAGTCTCGGAGACTCTTTGTTAGGTTTCATCGATGCGGTAAATTCAAACAACAGTTGACTAGACAGCAATATTTATGTCAGAAATTTACTTGTTTTGTCGGGATGCACGTGTAAGAAATATGTCCATTCAGCCGTTTGCATTCAGTTGCTTTTATGTTTTCGTGAAGTAAAGTTATTGTCTAAAAATGTTTGAAAGATGCAAGTTGTACAATAAGTAGTAGTGCTTGGAAAGTGTTATCTCTTTACTTTATGTGTTATTATTGGTAAGATTATTTTTATTTTTGTAAGAAATGATGCTTTTTATTATAAGATTTCTACAATTACTTTTTAGTTATTGTACACCATGCCTTCCGAAAGTACATCCAGAAAACGATCAGCACGAAATGGTGCAAATGGTGTATAAATGATACGTGGGACAAATTTTCACGCCAGAAATGATTGATGCGATTATTATAGGCACTAATCGAGAAACAAGACGTGAATTTGAGAAAAGAGGTAAAATTTGGACGCCAATTGAGAGAGACGAGATGAATTCTTTTTTGGCTTTATTTTGTTAGACAATGCTATATGCCTATGAGAGCCTTATGCCTAGACAAAAATACACTATACCGAGATACAATGTCTTTCGAAAACAGAAAATTTTGAAGGATTGACAACAGAAGAACGCGTTCGCTTCGACTAGAAACTGGCAAATTTACCCACATTCGTCACATTTGGGAATTATTTTTAGCTGAAGGCAAAACATATGTGGCACCCAAAGCGTATGATA
>JARFJB010000281.1:202500-242500 GCA_036346205.1 Vesta saturnalis
TGTGAAACTGTAGAGAGAGACCAGTGCAATCAATTCTATTACAGAAAACACTCGCTAGTTTAAAAATATGCCACTAGATTGCGACACGGACAAAATCAAATTTCCCTTCATAACGCTTACATGTACCTGTATGTAGTTTTAAAATATACCACTAGGTGGGGCTACCCTTATTACAGAAAATATTCATTAGTCCATACACACCTAGATGGTGCTACAAATAAATTCAAATTTGCGCCAATGGGACCACGACAGGTGGGCGCAGACCCTAACACAAGTTCCTATACCTGTCTTACAAGTTAGAATTAGGACCCCTTGTTAGAATACTATTTCCATCCATGGGGGCCGCGACTAGGGGCGCAGGCCCGAGAATAAGCCCCTATACCTGTCTTACAAGTTAGCATTAGGGCCCCTTTATTCAAATTCAAATTTCGCACTGAGTAGATTTTTGACTCTGACCTTGGCTAACCCAAGACCTATTCCACGTCGTCCACGTGACCATCAAGGTCAATCCCGAGGTCAGTCACGTGGGCGGCTTTGTGACATCATCAGGAATTCTCAAGTCCCGTTTATACTCAGAATACTTCAGTGGATACTGAAAGTACAAGGAGAATTTCAGAAATAATTGCGTTTTGCAATAAAAATAAAGGCGGCGTTGATGATACGGATCAGATGATTGGGAAATATACAACCAAGCAATAAACGAGACGTTGGCCCGTTGCAGTTTGGTATAATATAATGGACATTGCAACTCAACGCCTTTTTCTCATATACTTAGGAAAACAATTTTCATGAGGGGAAAAGTGATAAGAGAAGGATGTTTCTCAGATTGTTATCTAACGAACTATATGAACTATATGAACAATAATAATTAGAGTTTCTTTTAGTTTCAAACAGATCAAAAAGGTCAAAGACGGTTTTTTCAATAAAATTCAGGGCGATATATCGACTGGTCCAATATTCATGCACGATTAACGGAGTTTAACTGTTGTGAAGTTAAAACAAATTCAGAATTCAAAGCTATTTGGGGACGTAGATTATTAAGAATTTTGAATTAACGGATCAGATATAAAGTTAAATGAAACAGTCTTAAAATTAATCAGCTCCCAATTCCAGTTTAACTAAACTGAATATTATTCTGTGAATAAAGTTAAATCTAATTTTATGTGCAGTAATACTTAAGAGGAATCTGTAATTATCACAAAAAGGTGTAATGAATTGTGTAATACAGGAAAACTAAATGAAACTTTTTTTGTGGATAAAATGTCTCTGTTGTAATAATATTCCGTATTAAATTATTTACTCAGAACTGTTTTAGTTAAATTATTAAAGCTTCCTAAAACTGTGTCATATAGAAGTATGAAAATAAAGGAATGTGTATCTCCCCTTTAAATTTAAACTATAATAGTCCTTTGAAGCGGATACGTACAACGTTTGATAAACAAAATACTTTGAAGGTGTAATGTTTCTGGGTTGATACCCTAAATCTAAAAGCTCCGGAATTGGTACAGGTTGACTTGCGCTTAATAATCTGCTTTAAACTATGCAAAGTAGAACCCTATGATCGGGTGAAAAAACCAAAATTAGTACTATGAAGTAGGTTGTAGTCAGTGGATTTAGTTAGAGCAAAAAATACTTATATACAAATATTTGTGTGTCATTCTAGTCTAAAGTCTAGTTAAAAAACTAAAGTGTACATTTCATACGATATCATCAAACATTTAATTTCTAACTTACATAAAAACATTGGTGAGATCTTGACGTTTATTAAAATCTAAATTTTGTTAAAAATATACTCATAATTCATAAAAAAATAATTAAACTTTTAAAAGTTTTTTTGTTATTCTAGTCATCACCATTTTACGACAATACTACAAAAAAAATTATAAATTAAAGCAGTTTCTTACCTCACTAATTTCTTTGTTACGCGAATTTTTTATACCTACATAAAATCGTACTTGAAAATAAACCATTAAGTATCAAGTTCTTATTACGTAATTTCAAAGTGTAATTAATACCGTTGAATTTTTATTTTTAAATTTTTATAACTAAATTAGTAGAAGTAGAGTATGGTTATTGGTTAGCTTAAGTTTGTACTAATTTAAATTTATATTCTTTAACCTTACTTCGTGGAATTCCATATTTAATAGCACTTACGTTTTAATTGCAATATAATTCCACTATTTATTTTATATAATTATTTATTTCTCAACACGATTCAATACAACGTATATCATTATCAAGAGAAAATATATACGTTAAATAATAACAAGTAGTACTGGCAACAAATCATAAAGGTAAAACTGCAAATTTGATGTAAATTACAATATTATATTTAAAATATCTGTTAAAGGTGGGTCTATAGGATCAACCCGTTCGTTCATTAAATGTACTTTATGTTTATGTTTATAAATTTCGAGTGCGTTCAAAACAACTAATTTGTTTTGTGACAAAAATGTAAAATTTAGTATTGTTCTGTGAAGTCATATGGTGATTATTTACTGTTACATGTTTCGTAAAATTTGATTTGTCTGTGTGTTTATATTTTTAACATCTAATGTGTTTTTGTGTCTAATATCAAAGTTTGTAGGTGGCCCATAACATTACCTTCATGCCATTTCCCTGCGGGGCAGGCAAAACAATCCCCGCCTCTTATTTATCTTTCATTCACAACCTTTCTCCATGTTTTCCTATTTCTGCATACCTCCCTAGCTTCCGCAAGATTCATACATTGTCTGTGACATGTCCTTTTATTTTTAAAACTCTTTATCTCTCCTTCCTTTATCATAAATTCAGCCAAGTTTTACGCGGCCTACCAGGCCCAGCCTTACCTCTAATCTCACCCACTTATATTGGCTTCCTTAATATTGCGTTGTTCATTCTCTCAAGGTGACTAAACTAACGTAGTGTACTACTTTTCTACCTATCCATCATCGTTTTTTCTCGCCACACTCCTTCATTATACACTCATTCTATATCTTATCCCTTCTCATGAATCTCATACCCACGTTATTTACTTTTGCTTTTTTGTATTTATATTTGCTTTATTTGACACATCCATGTCTCACTTCCATACAGTACTGACGGGACAAACATGCTACTGTAGATTGCTCGTTTCGCAACTAGGCTCATGCTTTCGCTTCTCATTATCGTGCACATAGTTACAATCACTTTCCATCCATCATTGACCGTTCGCCCAATCTCGCCATCCATTGTACCATCTGTAGCATGTTACAGGCCAAATACTCATTAGATAATCAAGCCCGTAAAGGCAATTGCGCGCCCGGTTAGCTCAGTCGGTAGAGCATGAGTCTTTTAATCTCAAGGTCGTGGGTTTGAGCCCCACGTTGGGTACCAAATTATCACGTTACAGGCCAAATTAGAAAATCCAGCCCGTGAGGGCAATTGCTCGCACGGCATAGCTCAGTGGCGTAGGCGGGGTTCTTACTTAATGCTGTAAAATGGTACTCATCACCACTCCGAAAACTTTAAAAGCAGGAGAAAGTGTCAAAAAGGCGCCACCTGTTAGATACATTTACAGCGGGAGAAACGTCATGAACAGATTAGCCTAACAGGACACCAAAAGTAAACTACTCTACTACTAAAAATTCTATTCCAAAAACCTTAACGTGAAGTTCATCTCTAAATTCTAATGAAATTCTAAGCTTTAAATATAAGCCATTGAACAACCACGGTGACACCATACAGCCTTCTCGCACTCCTTGCTCAATATTAAAGTATTCACTCACACGTCCTATCGCCCTAACACATGTCGGTCTACCGTTGTATACTGATTTTATACCGTTTATTAGACCTTTACTTACGCCATATTCATTTAATGTTTCCCACAGCTTCTCCCTATTCACTCTGTCATATGCTTTCTCCAGATCTACAAACGCACAGTGCAGCTTCCCTTTTACACTAAAACACCTCTCTATCACCTGCTGGAGGGCAACCATCTAATCAACACATCCTCTCACTGGCATGAAGCTACCCTGCATATCCCAAATCTTAGTTTGTGTAGTATCTCGTACTCTATCAATCAGTATTCTTCTAAATACTTTACCAGGTACACTGAGAAAACTTATTCCTCTGTAGTTTTTGCAATCACTCTTGTTCCCCTTGCCCTTATACTTTTCCACACTTATGGCATAAATGAAAAAATTCACACAATCTTCGTATAAGCTTTGCACATCCATACTTTAGCATTTCACCAGTGATTTCATCTACGCCTGCTCCTTTACCGTTTTTCAACCTACCAACCGTTTTCTTTACCTCATTTATCCCAGTTTCATTCACCATTCCCTCTATATTCTCCTTATTTAACCCCTCAGTCTTATTTTCCTCACTACTGTACAGCTTTTCGAATTATTCTTGCCAGAATTTCCTCACAATCGTCCCGTACGATTCGTTGCTCGTATTCATCACTCCTACTGCGTTGTGTTATTGGCCACGTTTTGTATTTTTGACCCATTTCCAGAAGAGTTTTTTGCTTCCCTCTAAATTACTCTGCATTTTCTCTCCTTCCACAGCCATCACTTCCTCTTTGCTTATTTTCACTGCCTCGTTCGTTTCTTTGTTTCTTAATCTGTACACCTCATACAGTCGCCTTTTCTCAGTCTCATTTTTTGCAGTAATGATTGCCATGAACGCATTTTTTTTTCTTACATACTTCCTTTTTACCGATTCATTCCATCAAGCACATTTTTTCTGTCTACCTGCAGTCGCTCTTCCACATATCCGCACGGCACAATTGACAACACAGTTTTTCAAGCTTATCCATGTACTTTCATTTTTGTCCAATATAAATTGAATTTCAGAATGTACAAGTTAATTTATAAATACCATACATGAAATTGTCGTTTGTTGAATCTTACACAAAATAGACATTTAATGTTTTTGATAGATAACTAATATTCTTGATTTTGTCCTAAAGTGTCGATTATTTTTGAAATGTAATCATTTGTTTGTGCAATTTGTTTTATAACATATATATTTATTGAAATGTTTATGGTTTACTGGTAATGACATTGCTCTATATACTAATGATCTGTATGCAGTTAATTTGTGTGTTTTATGGTGACACGAGTCGTTTGGAATTGTAATGCCTGTATGTATAGTTTTCTGAATATGGAAATCTCCAACTTTTTCTGTGTATTAATTTTTATGTTTAAATCTATAAAATGAATGACTATTTTGTTCTTTCTCTAGTGTAAATGTTATGTTGGGATGTAAATTGTTAATATTACTTAAGGATTCATCAATAAAATCTTATGAATTATCAAAACATGCTAAAACATCATCAACATAACGAAACCAAAATATAATCTTATCAGAAACATTTGATTTAGAAATTTGATCTTCTAAATTATCTATAAAGATATTAGTTAAAATGGACGAAATTGGACTGTCCACAGGTAAACCATTTTTTGTAGATAAATATTATTATTGAATGTAAATAATTCTGATTAACACAGAGATCAAATAATTGAATTAACTCCATTCTTGTAAATAATTCAACATTATTTTGAATATGCATCTGCGAACATTTTTTATCCAAACACGGTTTCTTGCTTTTATAGAACACCTGACGCTGGTTTCGGTGTTTTTTTGTCATTTGAATTTATTTCTTTATAAACTAAGTAATTTTAATAGAATGTCATTCATTTGTGGTGATTTGAATACAAATTTGGTTTTAATTTAAATGATCATAATGCAGACATTAAAAACCAATTTTATAGATTAAACAATATATTTTCTAAAAAAAAGGAGAAAGAATCAAAGATTTTCAATTTCAAGGAAATTTCTAATTTTAAAGTTAAATTGTCGGTTTAATTTTTTCATCATATGGTTTCAATAAATGCCGCCAGCAGCCCTTTGTCTACATTTAAAGCTCCCTAACTTCTTTCTTCCTCGGTATATCAAATTTCCAGTCAGAAATTCTTATTCCCCGGTATGTTTTCTTCAAAAAAGGTATACCTTGTAGATGTCGCTTCGAGCAGCCGTTTTTGTGATAATCGAATTTAAATGTTTCATTTTTTTCGTTTTTCGTTTGTTAGGTAAGGTATCCGAAGTGATAAGCCCAGAATAAGCGCAGAATTAATAAATTGTTTATTTGAAGAAGGAATATTCCCTGATCTATTAAAACGAACGCAAGTTTGTTCCAATTTTAAAGAAGGGTAAGATAGAGAATTACATGGGTAGAACTATCGTTTGTGTGTTCTCAAGATATTTGAAAAAATATTTTATATCAGAATTTTAAATTTTATCAATGAGAGTAATATACTATCTCCTACTTAATTTGTATTTCGTAAACGTCATAGTACTATTTTAAACGTACTGAGACTTATTTTAGAACAAAATTTTAAGGATATTTTACTATTTAATACGCGTTTTCGAAACTATCGACCACAATGTTGAACAAATACGGAATACGCCGCAATGCATCTGAATGGTGAAAATCGTACCTATGCTATAGACAGCCATCAGTTAAATTAAAGATAGACAACGTTACAAAACAATCAACTGAGAGAATTGTAACAGTAGTAGTACCACGGGGCAGTACACTGGGTCGTTTGCTTTACATTTTGTTTATAAATGACTTGTCTGTTACTGAAACAAGCTTTTTAACTCTATTTGCAGATGACACTTCAACTATTAGCACAGATAAAAATGTAATCGAACTCATTGAAAACACAAATAGTAGTATTACTAGTTTTACAACGTATTGTAAGAATAAGCCTGATTTTAAACCCTAATAAAACTCAATCCATAGTATTTTACAAAATGCTGTGGATTACAGTTTAAGAGTTAAACTTGAGAGTAAACCCCTTAATCAAAATAACAGCGTACAATTTTTGGTTTTATATATACATATATATATATATATATATATATATATATATATATATATATATATATATATATATATATATATATATATATATCATATATAGATATATCGACTACAATTTATGTTGGATCACTCACAAGGATAAAATTTTAAAGAAACTGTCAACTTTTAACTTTGTTTTACGACAAATGAGCGATATTGTTACAGAACCATGTTGGTTTTCATACTACTTTGTTTATATACACCCTACTCTTAATTATTGCATTCTTTGTTGGGGTAATAATAAAAGATTTAATGAGATTTTGGTCATGCAAAAAAGAGTACTTCGGACAATTGTTTCTTTGTTCATTTACAACAGTGTATTGTACATTAAAAGTAATTTACATAAATTTAAACGGACCATTAAAGATGTGTTGTTAGACAACACGATTTATACCATTGAGGAATATTGGAAGCTAAAGCTCTAATTTTCACTTTACTTTTTATCTGTGATATAATTTACTACGAGTAATTTTTAATTATGGATAATTAATGTAAATGTGTATATTAATGATAACGACCTCACTTACGCTTGTAACCAAGGCCAAAGGTGTTAAACAGAAATTATTATTATAAAATATAAAATTATTGAATAAACTCATACATTCTTCAGGGGGTATTTTAGAAAACATACTAGTAACATCAAAACTTAAACTATACGATGTCAAATTACCACAGCAATATAATTTAACATATGTAGTTAATATTATATAAAAAGGACTACGTTGTGTTTTCACTGCAAAATAACACTTTCATTTATTAACAAGGTTATTTCTTTGTTAGATTCGACTGGATTAATTTAATTGATGTCAGGGTTCTATTTGCTAACGCTTTTATCAATTTCAAATTAAGGTTTTTCACAATTTTACACTTATATCATAACTTGATTGAAATTTGTTTTTTGGCTATGACATTTTTCACTGTTAGCCTTGGACCGTTAGATTGCGTTCTGATTTGTTATCTTCAGGGCAGTTAGCAATATTTAATTTATTAATGATCTAGTTGTTCTTTACTAAAATTGTATTCCACAGTTGGCTTTATACGTTTATCAAACTGTTATATTAATAGCGGGCTTATGTTCACTTTTTCTAATTTCATAGATTTGTTTCTGAAAGATTGTGTTACTACTGAGTACTGACGAAGATAACTGTAAGTTTATCGAAACGTGTAGGTTTGTATAACATAAATACAAAAATATTTTATCAACAAATCCAAAATGTTAAGTACTTTACATATATGTAATAATGGTGAAAGTTTACATGTCCATATATTAGGTTGTGGTAATTTTATGTTTTGTAGTTTATTAATTAGTGCTAACGAATCTTAAAAGAATGTATTGATTTCTAATTTAAATTTTTAATTATGTGGTTTAGTTTATTTGCTAAAATATGATTAGATGCTTTGATGTAAGAAACTACTTTGTGGTTTTTTATGAGACCGTAGAGTTTTGGTGTATTTACTTAAAGAGTGTTCATTGAAAAAGGACAAAACTTAGAACAAATCTTACAATCATTTACTAAAATCCGTTAATAAAATTCACAAAAATAATCTAACTTCTGTTAAAGCGGATAAAGATAACACTAATTTTATTACTAACTAAAATTTAAAAATTTTAAATAGACCTGCTACCACAAAATTATTAAAAAACTATAAAATAAAGTTTACAAAACTCCAATATCTGCTTTTCAGATTTCTAGAAGCAGCAAATATTAAACAAGAGCCCACAAGCGCCAAAACTGTACGGTCTTCACAAAAATCTACAAACCAAATAGGCCCGTTAGATCAGTACTTTTTTACATCCAAGCACCTAATCATATTTTAGGAAATAAACTAAAACGCATAACAACTAACAATTTAAATTACAAATCAAAGCATTGCATTAAGAATTCTTTAGCACTAATTAATAATTTACAAAGCATAAAATTACCACACCATAATATACTTGTAAGTTTTGATATTACTAGTATTTTTTCTAAAATACTCCCTCAAGAATGTGTGGGTATATTAAATAATTTTCTATTTAATAATAATGTTGAATTAATTACAAGAATAGAGTTAATTCAATTATCTGATCACTGTGTTAATCGAAATTATTTCACATGCAATCATAACGTTCATCTAAAAAAAATGGTTTATCTATGAAAAGTCCAATTTGGACCATTTTAGCTAATACTTTGGTTTCGTTATGTTGATGATATTTACATCCCAACATAAAATGTACACTAGCGAAAGAACAAAATATATATTAATATTAATTTTTTTAATTTAAAAAATTATTACACAAAGTTCGAGTTATCCTTATTCAGAGAACCTATACATACAGACATTACAATTCCACACAATTCATATCACCATAAAATATATAAGTTAGCTGCTTGTAGATCATAGACCATTCAACCAATCAAATTTCATCAAATATGAGCTATAAAACGAATTACACAAGTAAACGGTTACATTTCAAATATAATCGACACTTTAGTAAAAAATGAAGAATACAGATTATCGATCAATAACATTTACCAAATTAACACAGAACAGACAGAAAATAAATACATATCAATTTCATATTTTAGAAAAATGTGAGCAAAAGTAGCTTACATATTACAAAAATACAAGAAACATAAAGTCGCTTTCAAAACTAATACTAATGTTCTTAAATGCTTATTTAACGCCAAAGATTTAGCAAACGGCATTTTGAAGTCTGGTATTTATAGATTGAACTGTAATTCTGTTTATATTGGACAAACGCCTAGGAAATTTGAAATTAGATACAAAGAACACATTAGGTGTTACAAATATAAACACACAGACAAATCAAACTATGCCAAACATCTAATACTTAATAATCACCTTATGACTTCACAGAACAATACAATTTTTACATTTTTGTAAAAGACAAATGAGTTGTTTTGAAATCATTTGAAATTAAGAAACATAAACAGAATGTTCCTTTAAGCAACGAACAGGTTGATCTTGTAGACTCACCGTTAACAGATATTCCAATATAGAATTATAATTTACAACAAAGTTTGCTGTGTTACCTTAATGATTTGTTACCATAAGTACTTGCTATTATTTTACTCATATATTTTCTCTCGATAATAATTGTATTGAAACGCGTGGGAAATAAATAATTATATAAAATAAATTATGGAATCATATTGTAATTAAAACATTAGTACTACTGTACTAATTGTTTCCTTAACTATCCCGCCATAAAAAAAAAGAAATTCTATGAAATTAATATTTTAAAAATAATTATTGTTTTAATAATCACATATTTAAAATCTTTAAATCCTTTAGCATTGATCAATTTATTAGCGGTTACGAATTTTTGTTTAAACTTCGGCAATATTTTAACATACAGGGGGACCAAACGAGTAGGGAGTAGAAGATTGACAATGACGAATAAGTTAGAGAAATGATTTTGAACCACGGGTAGAAAAACAAGAGTTAATATAACAATTACAAATTAGTTTAATGAATTATTTTAAATTTAATAGACTTTGAACAAAATTAATGCATAAAACACTCTTGCTTCTAGACAAATTTAAATCAGTCCTTAGTAAAATTTCTGAAGTACTCAATTTGATTATGTTCAGATCAACGATTTCATTTTTAACATCGTTTTGTAAATGCAAACGTATAAAGTTGCTCATGGAATTTAATTTCACGATGAAGATTTTTTAACTATGCAATGTTTTCAGTAAATTAGGCTGGTGAAAATAACTGTAAATATATATTTTCGTATGCAATACTGTGTAATGGAATTAACAAATACAAGTTACAACAAATAAGAACAATAAAATGAAGAAAAAGAAATCAAAATTCAGTTTCTCATTAAGTGCTCGAATGTTCTTCCTTCAACTTCAACACATTTATTAACAAGTCGCACACAATTAAGTTTCACTAACTCTAATGCCGGCCATGTGATATTTCTAAAAGCATTTCTGATTCTTTCCTTCACATTTTCTGGTGTGGTTGGAATTTCTTTATACACATAATCTTTTACGTAACCCCACAAAAAGAAATCAAGTGGAGTCAGATTAAGTGACCTGGGTCCTCGCCAACCTATCCACTGATTTTCTTTCTAGTGGTTTAAAAATGTTCTTACGTCTCGATGGTAGTGGGAGAGTGCACCATTATGCTAGAAGCACATATTTCGATAAATTACTTCTTTCATAGTTTGAAGAAGGTTGGGTAGCACATCTCTTAAAAAATTAAAATACACCTAGGCGGTTAGAGTATCTTCAAAAAAATAATGACCTATAACATAGTACCAATAATTCCCCCCACGCATTTACTGACCACCGATTTTGTTGGTCAACATGCCTGATCCAATGAGGATTTTCAGTGCTATAATACTGCATGTCATGTCTGTTCACTAAACCATTACTTTTAAAGGTAGTTAAATAATATAGAATTGAGAAAATTGGGAACTTCTGCAATTTTTTGCAAAAACCAGTGGCAAAAATTAATTCTTCGTTCAAAACCATGACCTTATAGTTGCTCATGAAGTTTTATATGATATCCATGGTGTTTATGGGCATTTAATAAACTTTTCACGCTAGATTTTTCTATATCAGTCATATGTGATATTTGTGAAGTACTTAGATTAGAATTTTCTTGGAGTGCAAGTAAAACTGTTTTCATCATATGTCACTACCTTATTAGCTACTTTCCGTTTTTTAAATTTAACACTATCCGTTTCTTCAAATCTTTGTAAAATATCTGGGAACACCTTAGGTCGCGGCTTTTTGTCATTATCGGGATATCTTGCTGCATAAATTCTACTTGCCAGTAAGCAAAGTTTTTGACATTCTCCAAGAATAAATATCATTAAAACCGTTTCCCAATATTTAGAGTCATTTTCAACACTTTGAAGAAATTAAAACACAAATTAGGATTAAACTGAATAGACCCAATTTTTACAAACGCAATATTGCCATGGCACTCTTATTTTTTAATTGCGAGTTTAAACATTAATTCCAAATGATCTTTGTTACTTGATCAGTAACCAATTTAAATGTACAAAGAGAAGTAGAAAATGGAAAAGTTGATTTGAACATAATCAAATTGAGTACTTCAACATTTTACTAAGGACTGATTTAAATTTAGAAATTTCATTAAGAATTGGTTTAAATTTGCCTTGAGCGGGAGAGTGACGCCAAAGTTTCTTTAATAAATTAATACAACTTGATTAAACAATTCTTTAGCATGAAACTACAATTCCATGATAATCTTTATTTTTACATTTACAAAAAGGCGTAAAAAAAATGAGTTGATCTGAACATAATTAAATTGAGTATTTAAAAAATTTGACTAAGGTATGATTTAAATTTTCCTAAGAAGAAAGAGTGTTTTATGCATTAATTTTGTTCAAACAGTCGGTTAAATTTAAAATAATTAAATTAAATCAATTTGTAATTGTTATCTTAACTCTTGTTTTTACTTGAAAATGTTTTTTTAGTGAAAAACTACAATTCCACAGCAACTCAATATTAAAAAAAATTATTAATTTTAGGTATAAGACATGCTTGATGAAAAAAAACGAATATCAAACAATGCATCGAATGACACGAACATCATGGGGCCATTTAAAAAAATTAAAAAAAGTTTATTACAAACAGTGACATGCCCTGTATATCATTATAAAAATCTGAAATTTAAAAATTTCAAAATACTATAGGACCACAAACAATTTTCAGCCATTTTAAAATAAACAAAAGTCGCCTAACAAACCAGTGGCGGCGGCCGTAAGTGGGATATTTTTCTTGAAAAACAATTGAATATCTCTTAAACCAAAGGAAATAGACCTATACAATTGTTACAATTATTAAATGAAAGCGTGTTTTATGGGCTTTCCAAAAATGTAATAATATATAGGGTGTTCCATTAAAAAAAGTATAAGATGAGTTTGCTCCAATAAAATTAAACACCCTGTATGATCCAAAATATTTTAAAATGTTGTATCTGTTGCTATCTACCCGTGGTCAAAAAATCATTTCTCTAACTTATTTCGTCTTTTTACAATCCTCCACCCCCTCCTCATTTGGACACCCTGTAAATCTGTTCGGTACGGGTTTTATATATAATTTGAATTAGTTTCTAGGAGATAAAGTTTCCACTAAACTTAGAGTTAAAAGATTTAGAGTTAAAACGTTTGTTCACTTTGATAATAAACATAAATCTAAATCATAGTATTAAATTATATTAACAATAAAATTTACGTAAATAATAATTGATGAGAAGTTAGCCAGTATTGTGCAATTTGAACTTCTGTGCAATGAGTGTGAAGTATTCAGTGATTAATGGAAATCGTGGAGGATACGTCTTGAATAAGCGGAGAGCGATGGCCACTCACAGTGTTAAACAAGACTACAGAAGTACAAGCCTGGATGTTGCTACAAATACACGGTATATATAATTATGCAATATTCTAATTTATCAACTCGGTGTTTTTAAGTTCATTAATATTTGGCTTAATTTTTTGGATTGATTTCTAAATAATTGATGTTAAATGTGCTTTTTAAATTAAATACACAATTGGAATGTTAGGAGAATTTAATTAACTACAATGCTTCGTATTCCACATTTCAGAATAAAGGCTTTGATATGGGTGATGCCTATATCAAGACTCACACATTACAAAACCTTTTGTAGGTTTATATAGCCCTCGACTAATTAACATTAAAGTAGATTCGTACAGAACAATAGATCTGTCACGTATAGGTTTGCGTTATTTGATATTTCCCCTCGCATACAAACCGAAGAAAAAAAAATAATAGGAGCATGTTTCAATATGGAAGTATTTCTAATATGACAAATATTTGAGAGGCACCTGATATAAAACTTTTCTAATAGACGCAGTACAATGAATAAAATTGATAAAATATAAAATTGTTTAGTTCCCATCTATTTCTATTTTCAAATAAGAAAATCTCTTTACCAGTTTATTTAATCAGTGGCGGATTTACACATTTGCCGCCAGTAGGCTATTCAAATTTTGCCGCCCCTACCGACCTCTACAATTCGATATCCTAGTTCACAATCATATTAATTACAATTTTTGTTGTCAATAAAATTGTAACTTTATGATTTGTGTACTATCGTCCTAATTACACCACCTTTTTCGCGTAATTAGTAGGTATGATTGTGAACTAGGGGATCGATGTGTCAGTTCCTAGATTATTTTTACAACCCAACGAATTGCTTAAGATTGCACAAAAAACAGTTTTTGGGTATATTTATGAGCTAATAATAGTTCAATCATGTACTACTAATAAGGTGGGGTAAGGTATGTCTTAATACTACTTACACAATAATGTACATCCGGTAATAGTATATTATTCAACGAGCGTATAATGATGGCTATTATTCACGAGGTGAAGTTTACGACTACGAGCCGCAGGCGAGTGGCCTAAATCACCGAGAGACTAATAGCCATTATACGCGAGTAGAATACTATACTTTATCCACAACTAAATATTTTTGTTGGAAAATTTTGTTACATTACATACATATTTTTAGAATCACTATTTTATTCTAACAAATATTTCATTCAATACATTATTGTTCATTTATACACAGTACATAGTTATCGAAAATTATAATATTCGTATAATACCTCATAATAATTAACACAAAAATCTATGTATTTAGCTTAACAAATATCACGTATCTAATCTTACAAGATGATGCTATTTATTTATAGTTATTAATAATTGTAATATTTGAACAATTGGTCAAGTTAATCGCAGGGATAGCGTTAACATCAAAACTAATGTTTTGGTGACTTAAAACGTTTGAATTATATGTACATTGATTCGTTTGGTTTACTTTTGGTTGAATTGAAGATGATATTTTGTTGGCCGTATCGGTTTTTATTTTTGACGGATTCGTCTATGTAGCCTTCTGCTACGTCGGTGGACTTCCATCCACCGTGTGTTTTGAGAGCAGTAATATCCCCGCCTGCGTCAACCAGTATTGTTGCAGAAGATCTGCGGAAACTGTGCCCAGAATATTGTTCTGGATTCGGTAATTTGAGGAAAGCAGCGATATCCTTTCCTATTTTTGTAAATTTGTTTATCCCAATTCTCTGAGTTGTACATTTACCATTTTGGTAATTTAAAAGGAATGTGTCACTGGTTATATGAGTTGGTCGAAGACTTATACATGTCTTGCATATTTTGTAAAAGTTATCCGTAACTGTAAATTTTCGGCAAATTTTTGTCTTGGTATTTGGCACATTAGCCAAAAAAGCTGATCCAAGATCTTGTAAATGGGTTATTTTCATTTCATACAACTCATTACTTCTGCATGCACCCATTACTCCCATTATTAAAGCAACCTTAAATTACAGAATGTAATGAAATAACTATGTCAAAGATTTACTTAATATCTTACCTTTGTTGCTAGGTATTTATCATCAGATGCTTTAGTTAAAAAGTTATTGAAAATTTTCTGATTTTCTTTTTAGTAATGCTCGTAATTTTTTATAATCTTCTAAATTTATACCTTGATGTAAGGTGATCGTACTTTTAAGCATTGAGTAATAGGTCCATAGTGTTGAAGATTTATATTTTACGGATAATTCAGTAAAGTATAGTAATAAAGTCGATTCAGAAAATGTAGTGGTTTTCTTTTCCTTTTGTCAGTTCAAAAAATATTCATAGGTCATATTATATACTTTCCTTGACTTTTCCGGCAATAAATTTAATGAGGCAACTTCAGCAGCTTCTCTAATTTCTGGTGGTATTAAACACAATTTAACACAAAATATCAAAACACTGAGAAATCTACGCACAGAAACAATAATGTCAACAGGTTTGAGTCAAATTTGTTTTGTTTTAAAAGCTATTTCAATTTATAAAATGTTTCGAAAAACATGGTATGTTAAGAAACAAATATACGACACGCACATTCAAAGTCGCTGATGTCTCAGTGTAGATGCTCCTTGCCTTCGAACCACGGGTCCCGCGTTCGAATCTGGTCTAGGAAAATTCACTTTTTAAATTTTTTTTTTTATGTACAGAATTAATCACTACCGTGATTAATGGGTATTATTATGGTCGATCAAACAGACGTATAATGAATACATTATACAATAGTCGTGGATAAACGCAATTAAATAATTTTTATTGTGCTTACTTACAGTTTAAAAACATTATATTCAATTATTTGGTAATAATCCGGCTGACGATGACGATGAAATTCAATTAATTAAGTTATGAAAGTTCTACAATACCTTTTTGCGCGATTTTTTATTCGTACATCATCAATTATATCCTCGTACGAAATCTTGTTCATTAGTTCTGACTCTATGCACAAAACAGCTAAGGCGTTTAGCTTTTCTTAGCTAAAGGTAGATCTAAGATAATTTTTCAGAAATGCTTCTCTCAACCAAACAATTTGTCGCTGGTGTACATAGAGCCATGCGAACTGCTATATTCTAGTTTGGATAAACGTTTCAATAATCCAGAATCTGGTTTTACCAAAATTCTGTCAGAAGAAAGGTGACATTGAAAATGTATGCATTCTTGAACTAAGTGAGTCTCTAAATCATTAGGATACATTTCTTCCAAGAAAAGGGTTTTTTACTAAGGCTTGATGATGGCAATTCACTCATTTTCGTCAAAAATGAAAACTTTTCATTGAACCTGTTGTAGGCCTCCTGTCGTTTTTCTAATTCGGATACGAGTCTATCAATGAGGACGAGAAACGTGTTAACCCTGAAAGTCGCAGTCATTCTCATTTGTTCATCGGGTGTTTCATCACACATTTTTCCCTTCGGTTGTCTTTTTCCCATGACTTTTGTATAATACTTCTACAGGCTTAATTCCATTGCTTTTTCTTCGAAATGATTTTCTCGTTCAGCTACGAAAAACTTGCTAAGAGATTCGTAAAGATGGGCAACAGTAATGAAATCTACGGTAGAGGACAGAATTTGAACATTCACTTTGTTTATTCTTTCCAAAAAAACATTCCACACAACCACCATTACTGCCATTTCCAGTTTTTCTAAATGCAAAAGTATTTCTATCGCTTCGTTTTGCGTTACAGGCTTTTCGGTATAATCATTCTTGATTAATTGCAAAGTTTTAAGGACTTTGTGCCAAGAATCTCTCAAACCTCTACATGCGTCCTCTCTAGCTGACCAACATGTCATTGGGAGTTGTATTTCTCGTATGTAATTAGCAGTATACTTTGTTCAGGCTCCAGACATTGAATAGTTACCTAACCTAAGTGCATGACAACAAAAAAATTGAAATTTTTTTGCATAGCTTCCCAAACAGCCATTGATCAACATAAATTACGTCCTACGCTTTTACTGATTCGTTAAGGATAATTTATTGTAATGTATTCTGATTACTTACCTAGTATGTTTGTGATGTTATGTTATGAAATTATTAATACAATCCACCAGTTGCAAGAGAATTATTAATAGTATTAATACGTATTAGAAAGTGTAGGAGGCAATCAACCCAGACGGATTTTCTTTTTTTTTTGTTTATAAAGCAAATACGGGATGGACTTCCTCATTTGTGCCCCCCTCTATATTTATCTCTCTCGAACTCAATGCCACCACGCGGGGTATGCCTACAACAGCACGACCCCGCTTTTGATCCCGCGGCGACGTCGCCGCGCTGTGCAGTCAATTCGGCCAGACACACTTAGCGAACGGTTATGTCAGTCGTTCCCGCGCTGCACGCAAACATGAATACACAAATTGTAGAACAATTTATCTAAGTGGTGAGACATATTATATGTTGAATTGTTTGTATGGACCTAATAACATTTAATTTAGGTATATAAATATGATACTTTTTCATTTCTGTAAGATATAAAAAAATATCTGGTGTGAAACAACACACGACCTTCCAACCTACAAAGTGGAAATTAAAAGAAATGGAATAACTTTAATTATAATAGTAAGTTTTGTAATAAACGGATAAGATCAAAAATAATTATAATTATAGTTTTTTTAGGATAACGGTGGAAGCTCTTTTTTATAGATTCATAACGAAAACAGGCAACATTGTAAAAACAAAAACAATAATCTATGTCTGAATGACGTTTAAAACTTCATGTGAGATAGAGATTAATAAACATGCTAGAACAGTACTACTGTTCCACATCCTTAAAATGAAAATTGTGCAACGTCCAGTGGCGTAAATACAGATATTAAAATAAATACTACCATAAATGACAAAAACTTTCGTGAATGACGAATTGCCTATTATGTAGGCGTACAAAAACTTGAAAAATTATAATTTGCATTTATTTTGAATTAACACTTAATCTTTTTTAATTTAAATTTATTTAATTATATTTACGTATATAATACAGTAGGTATATGTTTATTATTACGGTTAAAAATAGAAAAATAAAATCACACAACCAGATAAATTGAACCATACTTAATCCGTAAAGAAACTTAAGTTCAGTATTTCATGTCTCAAGTTGTTGTTGAAACATTGGCAATATTCTAAACGGTTTTGAAAATCTGAAGGTAGTAATTCTTACACAACCGTTTTTTTTAAGGGTGAAAATGTAATTGACGTTTGACTGCTTTATGGCAAGTACCATAAGAAAGACCTGTAACAATTGCTTATATTGAAATATGCACAATGTTGCCAATCTAACTTTACTTATTTAATTAAAAATTATTATTAATCTTATTAAATACATAAACAAAAAGTTTACCTCGAGTAGGATTTGAACCTATGACCTGTACTTTGCTAGAGTACCGCGCTAACCAACGGCGCTATGGAGATTCAAGCCCCCAGTCGATGTAAATTTTGTCTTTGTGTATGTAGAACTGATTGGGGGCTTGAATCTCGACATAACAAAATCTTAATAATTTACTTATTTAATGTTTTGGTTTTTAAGATTCTTTTTATTTTATTGCTTAAACATACAAGTCAATCATGTTTTGTATAATGCATAGAAGGCATAAAATAGATGATTAGCTTACCTTGAAAGTCCTGGTTAATGTATTAATGAGTTTTGAAAAAAACTGTTTTATTGTAATACCAATGTAGATAAAGGAATAACTGTCAATCGAAGTTGAAATAAATGTTTGTACCTAACTTCACTAGAAACTTGGAATAAACTAAAATTCTGTAAAAAGCAGTTTTTTTCGGTCAATCATTATCGATGTCCTGGTAGATGTTAACTTAAAATAAAAATTCCAAAGCCGCCCGCTTCTGTAAAATTTCAATAATACAGTTTAACCATTTTCATTCATATTTAATTAATTTTTAGACGTACTTTGCGTTATATTAAGAAACTTTATAAACAAAACTTATGTAAAATCAAATTTTCTTTAAAAAATATAGTTACACTTTTTCTTATAAAATTAATCGCTATTGAGATATTAAAAAAATTTGAGCACTAAAATTCTACATTAGGAATATTTTTGTCGTACGTGATGTATCAAAAATTGCATGTAACATAGTTTGGTCTATATCTAGGTATTTTATATTTTTTAAGTATGTAGCTGTTTTAGAAAGATTTGATAAAAACCGAAAACTGCCCCCGTCTTCGCCGCTGGATTTCTCTCAAAATCTAATCAGCTCCAGGAGAAATGGAATGATGCTTAAATACAAAATTGAGTACGTATTATGATTCTGAAGTTACCGTGGATATCAACATACATGCACACACACAGACATACATCCAGGCATCATGGCCGACCTTGGCGAAACTTGGCCAAACTTTGTGAAATGAGCTAAAAAGTCGATTTAGCGATATGTATATGTAGGTTGGAAGGTAAAAATGTTGGCCTCAAATTTGCCGCTCGTAAACTCCACCGCCCTACGCTCCAGCCTGCTGGTAAATCCGCCACTGAGTTTAATTAAAAATATATCTAATCTTTGGAAACCAGTAAAAAATGCTTTAGAATTTAAGGATTAATCCTAATGTATGCTATAATTTTGGGAAATATGTACTTATGGTATTCAAACCTAAAATACATCCAGGTGCGATACGAACAAAATAATGTCAATTTTTTGCGTTTTGATAGCCAATATGTCACGAACGCTTGATTCTGAGAAGGAAAAGTGTAAGATATGACAAAATTAATTCAAAGTAAATAATTTGGAAACGTTCGGATTACCGTAAAATAACAGCAGGTCCAAATGATGTAAATTATTACCGCGTAGGTGAAGATTTACTAAGTATAATGATGCTATTATCGTACCCTGCAGGAAATAACTTTACCACGTGCTTGGAATCTAGTGTAAACTTGTAGTGACATCCATTTTATTGTACTTGTTTTTGTAAGAGCCTGATTAAAAAATATGCTAACTGAATATTCTGTGAATATGAGTGTCTGTCGGTATAAACGGTCCAGGTGGTGTTTGATGGAATGTCGATACCGTAGAATTTTGTTGAAGGCAGGATTTATGCGTACAGTACACTTTGGTAACGTTTTTTATTGATAATACTTTGTATATTTATATTTATAAATTTTTGTATATTTTTGTTATTTATATTTCGTTATACCTGTGTTACGAGGATGAGAATATTTAAATAACGTTAAATTTTGAGAACTTCCGACTTCCGGCTTTGCCTTTGAAAAGTTGTGTTATTGCATTTTCATAACCAGTTTTCTGAAACTGTTTAGGTAAATTTCAGGTAGGATAGTATTTTTGTTCAGTTAGATATAATTGTGTATACTTACGTTAGGAGAGTATTCCTTGTTTACCTCGCAGTACGTTCAGCAGCTGGCTGTAGTGTTTCTAGCGGAAGTGTCTAAGTTGGCACCCCCCTATCTGAGAATATCGCGGCGTTCCATTTTTTTGTTATGTGTATGTCTGTTTTTATGGTGTTTTGAATGTTTACTTACGACCGCCGACTTCATACTTCCCACGACCTAGATCGGTACAACGTCATTTATCTGTGCGGGTTATTAGTGCGTATTTGGCCCGTAACATATTTAATCTCAATTTACTTGTTTATATTAATGTACATTTATGCGCGTTGAAAGTGATCTAACAATAACTACACTAACATGCAACTTTACACATTTTACATAATTTACATAATTTAGTATTCTACTTTTTTTTTGGGAAATTCTTAAAGTTTTAATTTTGTCATCACTAAAAAATGTAATTTCTGTTACTCAATTTACCTACTTAAAGTTAAAAGTTGCAGAAACTGCAAAATGTACACTTATTTTAACCTATTTCAAAACATTTTTAATTCCTTTTATTGGTTTCAAACCTAATACTCAACTTTACGTAAACGTAATATAAATTGGTTCAACACCATATAGGGCAAATGCCGCCATTGTTATTTAGAAAGGGTCAGTATGTAATTATGTATAGATACTGGAATTCAATTTTAATAAAACAAAATCAAATGTAAATTTGTTTCTTACATACAGTAGGGAGTTATTGCACGCGCTATGAGTGCTTTCCCTTATTAACGCAAGCCTTATTCTGAGATTTACGCGTGCGCAGAGGTTTTTATTAAATAAGGGAACCTTAATAAAATACTGCCTTCCCTTATTTACGACCGAATACGGTAAGAATTTAAGGTGACGTTATTTCCCTTATAGTGTCAGCTGATACTAATCTTAACCTCCAAAATTTGCTTACGTTGATCTTACAGATTTACATATAACGATGATTTAGTGCTTTTGAGAGAGCTTGTGAGGGAAAATCCATTCCTCTTTCCTGGAGATGAGGGATGGGATTTACTAAGGGGGAATGTAGAAATTATAACGGGAAAAAGGTTCACCCTGCGAACCCTTAAGCAGCATTTAATCTTGCTTATCGAATTGTCGTTGAAGAAAGATAAGATTGATAAGGTTAGGTAAGAAGAAAGTTTATACAAACGACCATATCCGTACTTTCGCCGAACAAAATAGTTGAAATGTGTTTTTAGGTCTGGAATCGAGGACACATGCTCCAAGAAGGACACACTTCTAGAAGAAGTAAGCTCACTGTGTCGTGAGTTCAATTTTGTCAGTACGCCGAAAAAAAATAGGACTTCAAGAGAAATTCAGTTACTCGAATTGGGGAAGAAAGCACGTAACGAATATATTACTAGATTTTCTGACGATTATAAAGAAAATGAGATCACCGAAGAGCCAATTTGTGTAGACATAGAGAATGAAGAGGAGGTTGTTGCAAATACCGACAATGACCATAATTATGGTAAGTGAATGTTGGTATTCTCATAATGTATACAGACTGCTACGACTTTGTTTAAACTATTTCTGATGTTTATGTTATAATATTTCAATACTGATAACCCGACACAGTTTTTAGATGTTTTTCAGAAACTATGGAACATCCCATTGTCGCATCATTTGAATTATCGGAACCAGGTCCATCTGTTACAATAGCAGGTATCAGAGAGCATCATTGAACAACAATCAATTGCGGCGCAGGAAAAATCAATTAAAAAAACTGTGAAAACGGCAAAGGGGGTGTTAGGTAAATATATAATCTCATTTTGGTCATGTTCTACAATTAATACTTTATTGAAAAAAAAAATTAGTTCCATCACGCCAAAGAAGAAGGGAACCGTTAAGAAAGCATGCCTTATCATACTTAACGGAAAAGGCAGAAAAAGAATCTAATATTAGATTAAAAGAATTGCAGCTAGAGGAGCGAAAAATTGCATTGCAAGACCGTCAAATGGATTTGGAAGACCAAAGATTACAAATGGATAAGGAAAAGTTAGCATTAAAAATTGAAGAAAGAAGAGAAAAGCTTGACCTTCAGAAACAACACCTACACATTATTGTTAAAGACAAAGAAGTTAGCAATAGCATAATCCAGGTACAAGAACAACTGATAGAGTCCCTGTTAAAGCAAAAATAGTATGTAGGTACATGTATATACATATATTTAATCACCTATGTAGAATAAAATGTAAGTACAGACAAACACTTCATTTTTATTTATAAAGTATATCTATAAATCAAATGTGCTTATTTATTCCCCGAAATACTGTTCTAAAACTGGAGGAGAAAGATTAAAATATGTAGATGCCTGATGGCCATAAAGACAGCTGTGGGCATTTGTTAACAAAACAGCCACTTTACAAACAATTCTAAATCTTGCAGCAACAATTTTTGATTTTTTTTAAATTCAATAAATGCCCATTGTGAAATTACTTTTGAAAAACCCCATTCTACAGCAATTCGTAGCACTTTCATTGATTGATTAAATCGTAAATGCTGAAGTGGCATGTTGTCAGGTGCTCCTGCAAATGGAGTAATTAGTAATTCCAAAAGTTCATATCCTTGGTCTCCGTATAACACGAAATTTGTACCGCCAAGAAAAGCTTTTTGTTCTAGCTGGTTGTATAGGTTACTTTCTCTGAAACAAAATGTTTGAGTTAGAAATGTTTTTTTACAAATATATATAATTCTATTGTATTATGTGAACATAAAACAGGCTGATACTAAACAAAATGATAAAGGTACAATTGTCTATTTTTGTCTTACCTAAATATTGCAGCATCATGTCCTCGACCTGGATATGCACTGATAAAACTGGCAATAATACCGTCAGGGCAAATAACGCTTTGGTATTTATGACAGTGATATTTTTTATGTCGGAATAATATTCCTCTTGGGCAATGGATGGGCAGCATATCCCACGAGTAGTGCCGTCTATGAAACCCCAACAATTGTCAATAGCTCCTCCCTTATTATGAATTGCCTAAAATAATAGTTTATTGTGTGACGTACTGTAATGAGAAGGTACACCCAGTAAAGCTAATCTCAATCCCTTTATGAATACAAGTATGTTTGTAACAACTTTGAATGAGTTAATCAGTTTATAAGCTATTCTCATTAATACCCACAAATATTAATATGAAACACATTCGTACACCCTTACAAAATGAACAAAATTATTACACACTTACTTCTGCATAAATTCTCATTTTTTGTTGATTTAACCATGTAAGATTGTTAAGGTCATCTAAATGATTCCCCTTCTCCCTT
This sequence comes from Vesta saturnalis, assembly GCA_036346205.1. Taxonomy (NCBI): domain Eukaryota; kingdom Metazoa; phylum Arthropoda; class Insecta; order Coleoptera; family Lampyridae; genus Vesta; species Vesta saturnalis. The sequence goes on from JARFJB010000281.1 coordinate 226,362, forward strand.
AACATTATGCTGATTGTGGTCTTTATAATTTGTGAAATTGATTGTGCCGACAGGTTAAAAAATGGTTTGAGATCTGCTAGTCGGCAGGGATATGCTAACCTTTTAAGGAGAATAAGAAGTGCTGTAAATCCAAACCTGAATAATTTCCAACAGTAATTTGACGGGGATGTCATGTCCCAAATATCTCTCTCATTTACCGTATTAACACTTACCATCAATCCTATTCCCAGTAGCCGTCACAATTATATCGGGGATATGAAAAACACCAACTAACCTCAGAAGGTCTTCTCTTCTAAATCGAAAATTTAACACCACCTCCTCATCGGTTAAACCATTAATGTCGAAAGGGGTCCTTTCGTTCCCTATTTCTTCACGATCAATGATAACATTGTGCAATATAGCAAGCTCAATGTCATCATCTCCCGCGCCACCAAGAATAACAGCTTCTAAAATTTCGTCCATTGAAACGACCAACAAATATCACAGGTCCACAAAACGAAAAAAACTTAAGAAGGTTAGAAATATAAATTTGAGGTTAGAAATAATGTCAGTGGATGTATTAACTAATCGCGTGCAATAACTCAATGGTTGGCGTCAAAAATAAGGTCTAGTAAGGCAGTATTAATTAAGGCTTAACCTTACAAGCCGTTTTGCAATAACTCCCTAGTGTAATTAATTCCCCAACCGCCAGGGTTAGAATCTATGACCAAAAAAAGTCGAAAACCACTTATGTCAAAATTCCGAAAGTTTCCTCCTTATGAAATTATGGCCATCTTAAAGATCGCAGGTGTTTTGCGAAGGTGTTTTTGCAAAACAATTTTTGAAATAGGTGTCCAGGTAAAGATAGTTTATTTATAATTAAGTCACCCTTGACGAAGACAGAATATGACATTTTTTGTGGCAATGTTTGATTGTAAAGTATTTCAATTTTAAACTGACGTACCAAGGGAACAATTCAGTTTTCATACTTATTATAATGCCCAGAAGGTACAGCAATGAAGAATATTTAGATATGATTAAACTACTTGGAGTTCGCAATAATAATTCTCGTGCCGCAGAGCGTCTGTACGGTCAACGTTTTCGTAGTAGGCAATCAATGTAATTTTAATTATAAATAAAAATAAAATTTATTTTATTAACCAATTAATTCAAAAATTAAGACACCCTGGTCATAAAACCATAAGTGTTGTTGAAGTTAGTCTACTTGAAACTGAATGTTTGGCTCCTAACATAATCCATGCTGGTGGTCCTAAGCAGCTAACATGGCAACACGAAGAGCAATTACACCACGACATTGAAGATCCGTCTGTAAGTACCAGGAAATTGGAAACCTATCGTCACCATAGTCGTAGTACTACTCACAGATTCATGCAAAGAGATAATCTGTATCCTTATCACTTACAGCCTGTTCAAAAATTGAATCCTGGGGATAGTGAGTTGCACTTACTATTCTGCAGATGGTTTTTAAATTGCTTAGATACAGATGAAGACCTTTTTAAGCAAGTCCTATGGAGTTACGAGGCCCATATTAATCAACAAGGTGTGTTTAATCATCACAACTTGCACAGCTAGAATTACGAAAATCCATATCAAATTAGGGAAATACATAAGCAAGTGCGCTGGAGTGTAAATGTGTGGATTTGTCTGTTGGGCAGTGATATAATTGGACCACATTTTCTGTCTAGAATATTAAACGCAGGAATTATCCAAATTTTTGCGAAAAGTCATTGCCTACCTTTTTGGAAGATATTCCTTTTTTGCAACGTCAAACTATTGTGTATCAACATGATCGAGCGCCTGCTCATTATTCTAGAAATGTTCGAGAGGTATTAAATCGGTGATTTCCCAATAAATGCACCGGTCGCGGGGGACCTACTTCTTGGCCACCTAGGTCCCTGGATCTCAACCCAATAGACTTTTGGCTTTGGGGTTACTTAAAAAAATGCGTTATATAAAGTTCTACAAAATAATGAAGATGACGTTCTTGTTCGTATTTATGGAGCTTTCACTCAAATTACAAACGAAACAATAGGTCGTGTTGAATACAATTTTCTTCACTGATTGCATGCATGCATAGAACAAAATAGCGAACATTTCGAACATTTGCATTTGTAAATTTAAGTATTTTAATTTTATTACGTGTATATGTCACTTGGTTTAAATTAATTAACTATTTTTACTTGAATATTTGAAAACGTTGATTGCAATTTTTAATATGGCCATAATTTCGTAAGGAGGAACTTTTCACATTTTGATTTTCGACTTATTTTTGGTGATATAGTACAATAAAATTTGACAGTTGAGTCTGGTTGTCGCAACAACTAAACCCTAAACTGTTTAATCCTTTGTAAGCGCCTTTCGCTATTACGGAACTTCATTCTTAGTTAAGCATTTTTAGTTATTAGTACAAATCGTGAAATTTTTTATATTCCATATGCAAGCTTATAAATACCTTAATAATCGTAGCAAACTATTTTTGAACACTCCGTATGCTATTCTTTTAACACTTTCATCTTTAATCCAACAATAGTATATTTTCACAATAAACAACTATACCGTTCTTAACACTTCATACACAATATCATTTATAATTGTGCTTCAGGCTTTATTTCTATATTTACCTCTGTACTCGTACTAGGTAAGTCTTTTTTTATATATATTATCAGTAGTATAGATAATCCAGCGAAAAAACCGATGCACGTCATAAATTTATTTAGCTAGTTCCAACTAATTATTCATGTTACTATTTCGTATGTCAACATAAGTAAAAAAACGATAGAAGCAATCTAGAACATTGGAACTGCTTACTTAAATGTATGACGTACATCGGTTTTTTTTGCGGGATTACCTATAGTATTGCTTAAATAAATTTAATGTATTATATTCTATTAACGAAACAATTGTGTTTGTTTATATTGACTAATTTAAGGGAACAAGCAATTTTGATAGAAATTTCAGCTTTCCTCGTCAGTAATATTTAATTATAAGGAGAAAAACATTAATTATACTAATCGATGTTAGCGTCAGATTTATCCTAATTAATTGCTGCCGAAACGTATAAATATTCTATTACAGATTGTCCCTTTAAAGGTATGAATTTTTATTCGTGAGTGTTCATATCTACTTTCGGGCATGTACTTGTATCTTTTCTCTCAGCCATCTTATTTCGTTTTGAATTTTATGAGACTTTATAATAGAATACGCGACGTTAAACAAAACTGGTTTTAAAGGATTCGTGGTACGTAGAAACTGTTATTGACTGGATTAGGTTGCTCTCTCCTTCTATTTTACTCTGTACTGATGGCATTTCTCGTTTGATGTTAATTACTTCATTTAGTTTAAATTATGTATTGGTACCGTAGTGTTTCATTTTCTTATATGTTTAAGCGCTTTTGTAAGCTTATACTGAGTATAATCGCTAAAATAGTAATTTGATTTCCTGAAACCTTATTTACTTAGCATCGGATAGATAAACGTAGTTAAATCAGGATAATTTTAATTATGGGATCTTAAATATACTTAGTGCAAACATCTGTCAATTATGCAAATCTTCCAAAACCTGACTAATCATAGTTCTTAATCCGAGGATTGAAGTAATATTCTGTATTAACCCTTAGATTGTGGCACGCTATTGGCTAGTTCTATGAATCATAATTTATATAAGGGAGGTAAACATTTTCCACATCTACGGCGTAACAGCGTTCGAGCTTAATTTCATTTAAATGTATTAAAGCTATTTTTCTGGAAACATATCCTCTAACAGATTTTTTTATTTCTAATTGTTGTGCTTTACCCAAAAAAAAAAGTATTTCAACTAGCCTTTGATACTAACATATCTTCACTAGAGCATCAATTATCTTAATTAAAACAAAATAATGGGATAAATATGTAATAGGTTATGGAGTACCACAGTGTTCGGTAGCCTATCTTACTCTATGTTTATCTTATCTTAATGACATCAATGTTAAATTACAACATACCAAACTTTACCTTTATTCGGATGATACGCGATACAGCGGTTTATTTCACCCAACTTAAAAACCGCTGCAAATTGTATAAATGCTTCCACATCAAAAGTTTGAACAACACACACGCGACGCAAGCACGCACGCAACGCACAGCACAACGACACACACACACACACAACCACGCACACGCACACGCACACACGCACACACGCACCACGCACCACGACCACACACGCACACACACAGCACGCACACGCACACACGCCACACGCACACGCACACACGCACAGCACCACGCACCACACGCACACACGACACACACGCACACACGCACACACGCACACCGCACACGCACACACACGCACACACGCACACGCACACACGCACACACGCACACACGCACACGCACACGCACACACGCACACACGCACACGCACACACGCACACGCACACACGCACACACGCACACGAACACACGACACACGCACACACGACACACGCACCACGCACCAGAACGCACACACGCACGCACGCGCACACGTACACACGCGCACACACGCACACACGCTCACACGCACGTACGCACACACGTACACACGAACACACGCACACAGTCACACACGCACACACCACACACACACACACACACACACACACACACACACATAATTTTTAGTGCAATAGTTAATAAAAGCAATGTTTGAATTTAATAATCAGCAGATATATGTCTTATCTATTGTAAGTTCATCACCTCCGCAATTTATAACAACTTATAAACATAAATACCTGATCAAAAATATACACCTAGTACACTTCATTATAAAAAATGTATAGCATGTTAGTATTTAAAAGCATAATCGATGCTATTTATTTATTAACATATAGTTCCTATTTACCTTCAAATTAGTTATTTTGTACTAATAAATGCCAGCCCAAATATTTAGCTTTTGTGGGTACTGCATGGTTGTCTCCCGAATCTATAGTGGGTTGATATCACTCCAATACTGCAAATTTTCTTTATTTACCTCCCCGCTCAAGAGTGCTTTCATCACTGAAGCACAAGAAATTCAAGAATAAAGGCCTGGCAACTGTGATTTCAGTAATCCTCTCTACCAATTCATTTCTTCGATCTGGATCATCTTCATTTAGTTCATGAACCAATTTTAATTTGCAAGGGTGGTACTTAGCCTGCTTAAGAACTTTTTTAACTGTTTTTTTACAAACTTCTTGGTTTTCAGCAATAATGCGCATTGACAAATTAGGATTTTCAACAATTTCAGCTAAAATGTGATTTTTTTATTTTCGGAAATTTGGGGCCTCCTTGAGCGGTGCTCATTCTGAACTGATCCAGTTCTTAAAAATGTTGTTACCAATTGCCTTATAAATCTTCGACAAACACAACTTTCTGGGTTTGTTCCATTGAAATTACATTTTCATTGCTATTTCTATTATTTGCAAAGAATACTGAGACTAATTGTATCTTTGTTCTAGATTTCGTGGCATTGTGTAATTGTCAACTTTTTAATATTAAAAAACAATGCAAGTTTGACAGTCAACAATTTGTCTGCGTGTCTACGTATCTGCGCCTCTTCGTGTCTGCGCCTCTACATGTCTGGATGCGTGCGTGTCCGCGTACCTGCTCGCTTGCGTCTCTGAATGTCTGTGTTTGTGTGTCCGCGTGTCTGGGCGTCTGCGTGTTTACGTATCCGTGTCTGCATGTGTGCGTGTATGCGTGCCTGGTTGTCATCTGCGTGTGTGTCTTTTTTAATAATTCTGGTTCTGAACAGGTTAAGTTTGGCTTACCGTGCTAAAGCACTCAGGAACACTTAGAAGGATGGATAGAGTACATTGAGTTGCGAAGGGATGCCTATGAACGGCTAACATACATTTTTTTGTATCATAAGTGAGAGGGAAGCAGGAACTAGGGAAATCATTCCAGAGTGTACAAGCTATTTATAATGTGGATTTCGCCCGTTTGACACAAGTGGAGATTTGTACTACGTATTAATGATGTGAATTAGTGAACTAAGTATTCCTAGCAAAGGCGGCCCGAAATGATATCAAAGAATGTAATTCAGCAGCGCAACAGCCATTGTAATACCCATAATACAAAGAAAGAACTGAAACGATTCTCCTATGCTCAAGGTCCTATATGTCAGAAGTTAAGGACGGGTCATTTCTAAGCTTAATCGGTCTTTTTTTAATACGATTTACGTTATCGAGAGCGTATTGGGGAGCACGATCCCAGAGGTGAGTATTATATTCTCGATGTGATCAAATTTGGGCCTCGTACAACAGACAGAGTTGTCGGAAGGTAAAATAATACATATATCTGTACAAAACGCCTTATTTTACGAGTAAATGACAAAAGATGGTCATCCCATGACAGATTTGAAGATACAGTCATTCCCAACATAGTAATAGGGTTTGAAATTTTAAAATCTGGGCCATTCATGCTTACAGCAGGAAATGATCGATTTATTTAGACTGACGAAAGGCAACACTGAGTTTTATTAGCATAAAATTTATCTATACTCCGTTTACCAAACACAAATGGTTAAGCTCTCACCAAAAATTCCCGCAATATTTAAATGCAACTTTGTTATTGGTCGCATTTGTAAAACCCGGAACACAAGCAATTACTTGCTCTCAACTGTTGTAGTTGGCTACCTAACAAAACAGACGTTTCTAATTTGTCATTGCGTTTTGGTGTTTGAAATGAGTGTGTATGGTATTTACATAGGCCTTACGTGCTTCAATTTGCTGTTATTCTCATTTATACGAACTGTTTTGTGTTCTCTGTTTTAGAATAAAATAAAGTGTGTTTTGCAACCGTATCTTATTCTAAACGCACTGTATAACCGTATCGTCCTAACAAAAGGACGCCCTATTTTGACCTAATCCAAAACTTAAAATATTTTTAAACGTTGTTTGTGTTAATTTATTTTATATAATTAAAAATAATTTGAAAAAACAAATAGTATGTGACGAATCTTTGTTTATACCCAAGTCCACCCGTAATTTCCAACCTTTGCTTTACTGTAATGATTTGCAGTCTCTTATACCTTCTTTAACATGTTCTTACGTCGTATTTTTACAAGTAATAAATAATTGGGAACTTCTGCTGTGTGTTCAAGTGCCAATACTAAAAACATGACGCTTTGCAATTTAGTCTTGACAAAGTGACATTTCAATTTGTGGTTTTTAAATTTCCCGGTTTTTATAATCTTGTTGGTGTAAAACTTGTCGCTGCTTACATTAGCCAAAATTTAATGGGAGCAGCTTAACTGTTTCTGTTGGGTAAACATACTTTAGATTATTATTTCTCTATTCAAGGATACGTTGAATGCCTTTGTTGTTTGAAATTGCCACTTCAGCTTTACGGTCTTTATTGTAGATAGAAAGCGGGTTACCATTATGAATAGACTGAGATGAACTACAATGAAGAGTGCTGTCGTAAGTAAAGTAATGGTCCGGGTCAGTCCTTGAAGAAATAAGATCATTTATGTATAGCAGAAAAAGTGTAGGCGCTGTAACTGATTCCTGTGGCATGCTCGCGTTAATGCCAACCTCTTTTGAAAGTAAGCCATCAACTACTGCACGTATTCATATTTTGTCAAGACAACTAGAAACCCAAACGAGTTGAGTTTGGCAAGTAAACACTTGTTCCAAGCTTGGTCAAATGCTTTTAAGATATCTAAAGCGACTACAACTGTTTCACTGGATTGTTATAATGTATTGTTCCAAACTGGGGTTACCCATGAAAGAAGACCACCTTTTGAACGATTCTGCCTAAAAGCATATTAATGGTAACTAAAGTTTGCTAGTTTTAAAGAAAGAGGGGAGTTGCTGATTGATTGGCTTTTTCACGATTTTAGACAAAATGGAAGTGGAAATTGGTCAGTAGTTGAAGGGATTATTATTATTGCCGTTTTTTTGAGAAAATATTGGCTTTGTCTACAAATTCAGCAATTACAGATCCGTAAAAGCATATCAAGGGGGAAATGAAGATGTACCAATGTTTTTACTGATGGCTTTAGTTACAGACCAAAATTTACGACTGTCCAAAGGAGATGTAGCTAGTTCCTTGCATTTTTGCCGTTCGAACAACTATTTAGCTTTAGTAATAACACTTTTGCAGGTATTCCTAGCACCAACGTATTCTGAACGACTCGTTTTAATAGATTTCCATTTAGTATAAAAATGATTTTTGAAGTACATTGCATCAGCACAAGCCTTACTGAACCAGGGTTGAGAACCAGAATGACCTATACGATTTTGTTTTATAAGGAAGTGGGTTTGATCTAAGAAAGATATCTAGAAGATGTGGAGTATGGTTAGTGTTATCACGGATTCCTGTGGGTTCAGAAATCATTTGGGTGAGATCACATGGATTAGCACTATGACCAGCGGGGTTGGTAATGGATGTAAATTGGTGCCAAATAGAGTTATGAACATTTCAATCTCCCAAAATTGAGATATTGCAAGATGGAAACTGAGACAGAAGCTAGTCAACTTTTAAACTAAGGTAATTGAAAAAGTTTTGTAAGTTACTGTCATTAGGAGACAGCATTAAGATTAGACCCGATGCCGCGGATTGCTGAAAGGCAAAACGTACGTATTTTAACAACTTTCGTATTTAAGCTTGTTTTCAATTCTCCTGAAGCGCATTCTATTTTGGGGTTGGTGGAGAAGGGGGTTTATTAGGAGCTGTCTTTGATTTTTTATCAAATAGTTTCGAAACAGCTGTATATTTCAAAGATATAAAAATACCAACATATAGACGTTAAACATATCGATTAGGATCTCTGTGATTTTTTGATACGACAAAAATTGCTAAGGTAAAATGTTAAAGTTAATTAAAAATTGTTTAGTTTCTGAATAACGATCAACTTTATAGGAAAATGTGTAAGTATATTTGTTAAAGAAAATTTATCTTTACATAACTTTTTTTTCTTAAGATATACCCAAATAAGTCTAAAAGTTAATAAAACAAGATTGAAAACAATTTAAATGTATTATCGATATTTTTATAGAAGCAGGCAGCTTTGGAAGTAGCATCTATATGTTTATTAACCTCTGTCTTACCTGAAGTTTTAAACGTCTGTTTGACAAATTATTGTTTTGTTATTACAATGTCGGCTATTTTCGTATAAACTTATTAAATATGGTGTGGCACACCACACGACCTTCCAACCTACCAAAATTAAAATTAAAAGGAATGAAATACTTTTAATAACAATTTTGTTAAGATAATTATTCATCCTCTTTTATAATAAGTGCTTACGAAAATAGGCAACATTGTAAAAACGAAAACAATAATTAATGTTAAACATCCGTTTAAAACTTCATGTCAGATAGAGGTTAATAGACGTCTAGATGCCGTCCGCTTCTATAAAAATATAGATAATACTGCTTAAGCATTTTCAATCATATTTATTTAATTTTTACATTTATTTCGCTTTAGATTAAAAAACGAAAAGTTATGTAAAATTAAATTTTCTTTAAAAAATATGTCTACACGTTAATACAATTAATCATTATTCAGGTATTAAAAAAATTTAAATTGTATCTTAGAAATCCCTTTGCCGCTAAATTAGGCGTTGTTTCAAAAAAAAAGAAAAGAAAAGAACATAATTAATCTAAGGTCTATGTATTGGTATTTTTATACTTTTGAAATATACAGCTGTTTCAGAAATATTTGATAAAAATCAAAAGCAGCTCCTAATTGAACCCCCTCGCCGCTGCTGAATTTCTCCCAAAATCTAATCAGCTCCAAGCGTAGGTGTTTTCGTTCTGGAGTTATCGTGGATACTAACATACATCCACACACGTCCACCAAGACATCATAGCTGGTCTTGGCGAAACATGGCCAAGCGTTGTAAAATGAGCTAATATGTTGATTTAGCGGTAGTGAAAAAAAAAGTCGAATGCATAATCTACTACACCTACATATATATATATATATATATATATATATATATATATATATATATATATATATATATATATATATATATATATATATATATATATAGTCTTCTCCGTACATGAACTCCGTTCGAAGTAAGACATACCTTTTGTTAATTTCTATTTGCACCTTTTTAGGTTATATTTTACATGCACTCTTTGTAAGTTGTTTTCACGGTAGTAAACTTAGGTTTATTGCTTATGTACCCAAAATGTATATATTAGCTATAATACGGTCGGCAGTTCAATTTCAAACTAGGCAATTTTGTTTCAAGGAAGTCAGAAAATCTGATTTTAAAGAGCTCAATCTGATTTTTAACAATGAATACAGAAACTTTTTTCATCTAATTTAAGTCTGGAATATAAACAACTAATTTTTGTGACGACTGTAGGTACATTCAGCTCTATTTGTGCCAAAACATGAACTTTCCGCGTAAAAAGATAGAACCCGATCCACGTGTGTGACACACGTTTTACAAAATAATTTATTGGGCTATCAAGGCCATTTACTAGTTAACAAATACCATGAACTTGTTTCCAACATTCGTGCTTTCGCCTTATTGTCCTTTTGCAGTATTTTTTAAATACTTCATTTTTATATATCCTGGTACAACGTAGTCTAAAGTAGTTACGTATCTACTCGAAGGGCCCTTCTTCCAAACTAGTTACTATATCCAGATACGTTCTGGACAATATGATACTGAATTATACAGACTCGCACTGTACACTGTACAGGGGTAAGTAATGGCCAAATTGTACCTACACGTTCAGAAGGCAAAAATAATAATATTTTGCTTAACAACAATGGGTGTAAGTCTGCTCCTTACTGCGATACAGGATGTTAAAGTGAAAAAATAAAATATATTATTGTTAATAGATCAGCTATTTTTCCAGTTAATGCCTTGAAAATTGGGTATGAAGTAGTTTTAGTAAGGGCAAACAAGAATATGTGAGAATATTTTAGTTAACTCGTAGATGTCGCCACGTACGCCACATAAGCCACGTGGACCATGCGGTGAATTGGTAAAATCCAAAATACCTTTTTTATACAGAAATGATGAAGCTAACCAAATTAAGTAAGTAAGTTGTAAATTAATGGGCGGAGAGAAATTTGTAGCTGAATTCATCAATTCAATGTGGCGTATGTGGCGACATCTACGAGTTATCAAATCCTCTCACATATTCTTGTTTGCCCATACTAAAACTACTTCATCCCCAATTTTCAAGTCATTATCTAGACAAATAGCTGATCTATTAACAATAATCTATTTTTTTCACTAATGAGCAGACTTAGACCCATTGTTGTTAAGCAAAATATTACTATTTTTGCCTTTTGAACGTGTAGTTCCAATTTGGCCCATTACTTATGAATCACCCTGTATACAACAATGCACTTAAGGATGTATTTCTTAATGAATAAAAACTATTCACATGTCTCCGAATAGCCCAAATTTATAGTAACATAGATATCACGCTGTTTATACAAAGTGACCATTAAGAATGGAACACTCGCTTACAATAGTTGTTTATGGAGAGATTTGAACCTGTTTTTTTTTTTGAAGATAGATCTCCAAAGCTCTATTTTGATGCAAAATTTGAAGCCGAAATTTGAACTTTAAAGGCCTACTACGAATTTTTTTTAAGTGAAAAATAGCAAAATTTTGTTATCGATTTTTTCATGTACCAATTTTTGCGAAAAAAGTTATGACAATATCAACATCACCAGTGTTTGCCTTTGTTGATGAACCCATTATTTTATAAAAATCGAATAGAACCCAAAGAGAAACAAAATTAAACAACTTAAACACTGGTGTAATTTCTAATAGGAACCATAAAAACCCGTATACTCGAAAGAACCAGCAATTGCTCTAATAATAATCAACAATTACTCTAATGAATTGGTAGGTAAGTTTGTCAATTTATTATTTCGTGGTTATTATGCCAAAACGTATCATATTAACGTTGCTTAAAAACAAAAGTTTAGACAACAAATGTCAAACTTCACAAGTAGTGGCACATTGTAATATTTCTTGTGCATGGTTAAATAAGTTCCATAATGCTTTGCGATGGCTCAAAATCTAACTTTACAACAGAAAATTGAAATAGTACGTCTTTCTGAAGAATATGATCGGACGGCAAGAGAGGTGTGTATAATTTTTAACAACAGCCATCCAGATAGACCTAATATGACGCATAGCACAGTTTCAAAAATAAACAATGCTTTTATGGAATTTGGTGCTGTACCAAAACGCGTATTCACGAGTAGGAAATTTTAAATTATTTTACGAACAGTTCTCATAATAGTCTCAGGGTTGCTAGTTTAGATTTAAATTTACCTAGAGAATGTATCCGACGCTGCCTAAAAAAATAACATAAAACCCTGTACTACCCTTAAAGTTCTATAAGTATACTTCTACACCCATGGTTACAAATTTTAGCTTCTCAACAGTTTGGGTAATAACTAGAAAATGTAGTGCCTTATGCTCAGTCGTACCTAGATATGTTGGCTTTAAAATCGGGATTGCTTCTTCTTGAAACTAATTGTTAAATACTCGGACGCCAACTTGTTTTTAAATATGGAATAAACAAGCAAACCATTATACAATAAAGTTAAAAGAAAATTTCTACAATAACAAATTTTATTACACAACCTATATTTAATTATAAACTGAAATACTTAATGCTAATGTTAGTAATGTTATGATCTAATGAATAATTAAAATTATAGGTAATTAATGGAATCAGAATACCTTATTCTTGGCCACACTGTAGATAACGAAATGGCTGCATGCTGGGTCAGCGATTTTGGAAATTGTTACGTAATATTACTTCATGGTTGAAATAAATCTGGATTTGTATGCTTTACAATTCCCAAATGAATAAATTTCACTCTTGACTAATCGTACTAATACCGTAAATTGGATTAACGGTAAAATAATTAATGGTGTAGATGTTTATAAACGTGAAAGGTAAAGTAAAAGTGAAGTAAATAAAACATAAAAGTGCCTGAAAAGCAAGTGTCTCAAACTCTTATATAATAGTTTAAAATAACTTACCATACAAATTATTTAGCACTTCTTTTAAAAAAATTAGCAAAGGAATAATGGACGTTTGCATCCACCGTCTTAACTCAACCAAAAACGACGCTCTCAAAAGGTCGTATCGCATGAACATGTCTGAAACTGAATGTTCAAACGAAATGCGTACGAGTTCGAATTAAGATAATTAAATGCATGTTTTTATGCAACTAGATATGCAACACACGCTGCACGCAATGCATGTTAAGTTGCCTAAATAGAGGTGAATTATTAACAACACGTTTGAAGTTTGTTACAACCCTATAAACTATTCACACTCTGAAACAGGCGATAATGAGAAACGAATGGAGTTTTGTCTGTGGATACAGGCACAATATCTCAATTACCGAAATTTTTTAAAAAATATCTTATTCAGCAATGAATGGAATTCCATCATCACAGAACTCGCGGTTTTGGGCTTCAGAAAATCCAGAGTGGATAATTAATTGCCGAAGACAATATAGTCATAAAGTTAACGTTTGGTGTGGGATACTTAATGAGACACTCATTGGTCCGTTCTTATTTGAAGGGAATATGAATGGCGGACAATTTCTACATTTCCTTCAGAACGAATTTTTTAATGCAGTCGATAATCTCCCATTACAAGAAAGAGTAAATCTACATTTTTAGTTGGATAGATGTCCAATACACAATACGAAACAAGTAGCTTAACGAGAATTTCCCCAATCATTGGATAGGTCGAAACAGTCCATTAATTCATTAGCCACCCCGATCTCCGGACCTTACCCCACTTGACTTCTTCTGTGGGGCTTTATTAAGTCCAAAATTTATAAGACACGGCCAAATAATCGGGAGGTGTTGTGCACTAATATAAGGGAAGCGTGTGGAGATTAAAGCGCATCAATTACGAAATGTAAAAGAATATAAGAAAACGTTATGAAAAATGTATCGACTTAAACGGAGGATTAGTGGAAGCTACAAAAATTTAAATTTAATAACGTGATTAGTGTGAATCAATTTGACAACTCTTTTCGTTTTAAAAAATATAATTTTCTAATCATATTTCTTTTGTCAACTGTTGTTTATTATAAGAGTAATTGCTGTTTATTAGTAGAGTAATTGTTGGTTCTGCTGGATTCTATCGTTCTTCTTAATAATTACACAAGTGTTTAATTTTGTTTCCCTTTGGGTTTATTCGATTTTTATAAAAGAATAGGTTCACTAATAAAGGCAAACACTGGTGATGCCAATATTGTCAAAACCTTTTTAAGAACTAACTTTTTCGCAAAAATTGGTACAGATGCATTCGAGGGGCTCCTAAATCCAGAGGCATAGTCAGATTTTTTATAAAAAAAATCGCTAACAATACTTTTCAATTTCTAAAAAATCGGTTCAAATACGTCTCTAAGCAACTTTTGCACGCGAGTGTTTCCATTCTTAATGGGTCACCCTGTATGTTACGCAAATTTCGAATTCGTGAAGAAATACATGTATCAATTTTCGCGTTTTCTAAATCCTTGCCCAATAAAACGTATTAAGCCTCACATAACACAAATGGCATGAGAATTTCCGCAACATATGATACTCTCCACTGCGAAATAAATTAAATCATAAGGATTCGGATAAAAAATTGCAAATTTTAGAGACTTGAAATAAGCTTCAGATTTATACAGAACTATATTATGTAGATACGCTATGAATTATACTTTTGTGAAAAAATACAAATTTTTAAAAATTTAGTAATGTTTGAAACAAATGTAATACCTACCATAGTGTAAACAAATATTACTTACACTATGGGAGTACTAACTCCATTATTTCTTAATTTATGCAAACCTCGAGGGTAAAGTTAGAGATATATTACAGTACTTTAATAGAAGCGGTATTATGAAAAGTAGTCTACTATTGTTAGGGAGAAACGTAGACACTTTTGAATTTAGAACCTTCGTGTGCAATTACAAAGATTTGTACCCTTTTTATGTATATATCAAACATAAAAAGAAAAAGGATTCGTTTCGGCGCAGTCAGTACAATGCACATTAAATTATACTTCAGACCACATTAGTTTTCTATTACGATAACACCCTCAGAACACTTAATACTTTACATCATTTTGTCTTGTTAAATTCTGCATACTATCACTAACATACGTCTGCTCACTGAAATTATCAATTCTGTGAAATTAAAGTTATGCAATGCGCATAAAAAAACTGCAACCGTAATAAAAAATAAATAAATAATTGCATTATATAACGTCATAATTCCAATACAATTTTTCAGCAGGGTTTGTCTGCGGTTAATATTTTCATATTTAACATTCATTTATTGATAAAAACAATACCAAATGCATACATTTTATTCATGTATTTCATTTTATTGATACACTTACACGGCCGAATGGGTTGTAGGGGTTAATTATAATAATTATTACTATTAAGCAAAAACATATAAACAATAAAACTTCTCTTCTGCAATTAATTGAGTGCCTTGTAATTGTCACATAAATTAGTAAACTGCTTAATTTGAGAGCTTATTTGGTTTGTATGCTTAGGGCTATAATTTGCAAACGAGACAAACTCTAAAGTTACAATAACAAATCGTACTCGACATATTTCATTAAAAATAGTGTAGATGAAGCTTTGATCCTAGATTTGACTCTGCTAGAGTATATCTTTTTGAAACCTTGTCGTCACATGTGTTCGAAATCTGCTGCATATTCATTTTTTTCGAATATTAGGATATTTAAAATATTCTACAAGGTGATCCAAATCAAGTGCGCACTATTGTTCACTTCGTTATTATTAAAGCTGCAACATCGGTTACATTAGCAAATTTCCATTTTTTTCCGCTGATTATTATAATGGAATTAAAAAAAAAGTTATAAGAACCTAAACCCACACTAATTCTAAACTAATTTAGGAGACTATGGAAACACATCACGATATTTATAATGAAGTAATGAGGATATAAAAAATAAATTAAACTTAACAAATACTGAAAACCATTAACTTGATTATCAAACAACATTTTGTCCTGAGTTTCACCTCTACAACTCTATTTAACAAGATGTTAAAACAAAACCTCTTTCCTGAAGACATTTGTCAACTCGTTTATGATCATCTTGTACACCTTTCAAAATAGCCCTGCCATCTATTTCACAAAA